>JBAMBR010004538.1:62500-98177 GCA_037044475.1 Zaprionus obscuricornis | reverse complement strand
ATTTCGGCTCTGACATGATCGTCAGTTTCAACGGAAATTCAAATTCCTTTAAATGAAACTAATATTATATATATATATATAGTTTTTTTTTTGTGTTATATTTTTTATTAAATAATTATTTTAAATTTATAAAAAAAAAATATTAATTACAAAGTTAAAATTAGTTTCAATAAATTTAGTTAATTTATTTATTTTTATGTATTATTATTTTTCTTTTGATGAGTATTAATTAATTTCCATTAGATTATAAAACTTGGAACATCCAAATAGTATTCTGTTTCTCTGTTGCATAAATTAATTATTATTTTTTTTTTTTTTTAGCAATTTATAAATGATGATTGCTATGACGTCTATATATAATATAGTGCTCCGATCCAGTTCGTTGCAACTTGATGAAAATTTAAAGCATTACGAAGATTTACCTTAAAGATTTGAGCAATTAGTCAAAGCTGCTGTTGCATCAAATAAATGTAATAAATGTTGGTAAGTATAATATAAGAAAAATAGTAAAAAAAAAAGTGAAAAGTAAAACACATGATTACAATTTTGAGTTGTATTTTTGTAAGTTGTTCTCTTTAGAATAATTTATTTTTATATACTTTTTCATTTAATTTGCTTTTATGTTCATAAAGTAACGTGTGTCTGCCTCTGTCTGTGTTTGTATCTATGTTGTTTGTGTTTTGTTTTTTGTGTCTGTGTGAGTGTGAGTGTGATTGCGATTGTATTTTTATTTTGTGTTTGGCTGTCTATGTATTAATTTGTGTCTGTGTGTGTGTGTGTGTGTCTGTCTGTGTGTGTGTTTATGTATATCATTTTATGTGTTTGTGTGAATCTGTATATAGTTTGTATATAGTTTGTATTTGTGTTCAACTGATGCCTGCTCTTATTACATTTTGTAGTCTCGATAATATCATACTGTATATAGCTTTATATAATATTTCAATCAATTTTCTTAAAATTGATGGATATTTAAATGGTAAATTTTGTGCTTTGCTCGTTTTAGTTTCTTTTCTTTTATTTTTATTTTTATTTTTGTTTTTGCTTTTCTTTTCATATTTTGTATTTTTCTTTTTTCTTGTTTGTATTTGGTTTATTCATGTTGTTGGTGTTGTTGTTGTTATTCTTAGTGTTATTTGTTTGTTGTCGTGTGTCTTTGTATTTTAGCTGTTGTTTGTTTTTGTTTTTCTCATGTTTTTCATATTTAATATATAATAATTTTTATTTATTTTTGTTTTTTGTTTTTTTTTTTTCGTTTTTGTTTTGTTTTTTTTTTTTTTTTTTGGTTTAACTATTTATAAAACATTTCATTTTTAGAATCTTAACAACTTTGTTTTTTTTTTTTTAATTGCTGCGGCGTATTTATATTTTTATTTATTTATTTTGTTTTTTTTTTTATCATATACATATATATATATATAATATATACATATATATATTTGGTTTTAGATTTAAGTAGCATTATTTTAATAAGTAATTTTATTTTTGTTTTTTTTTTTTTTGTTTTGCTTTCTTTGACTATTTATTGTTGTACGCATTAATTTACATTGATTTTTGTTTCTTTCTCTTTGCGCTATTAAATCGCAGTTTTTCCTTTCTTGTTTTTTTGCGCTTCTCATTTACTATTACATTATTTAGCTTTCTTCTTTGTATATTTCTTACATTTCTTAGAAAAAAAAAAACTATTCAAATAATTTTGTTGTTGTTGTTGTTGTTGTTGCTGATGCTTGACACAAAAAATAAACAACAATTGAAATTGCACGTGTTCTAATACTTTTCTCTGTGTGTGTCTGTGTGTGTGTGTGTGTGTGTGTGTGTATGTGTATGTGTGTAGCTAGATTATAGTTAAACTATGCGTTTTATTATAATGTTCTTATATGTTATATCCTTGCAAGCGTTTGATATGAAATATTTCGGACTGGCATTTTTGGCTGCATTTTTTTTTTTTTTTATATAAATTTTTATAAATAAATATATAAATTAAATTGATAAATTAATAAATTTAATTAATAATTATAAAATAAATGAATAGTAGGCATAACAGAGTCTGTTAGCGAAATGTTTTGAGCTATTGTTGCCAAATTGCTGTCTGTCTATATGGTAAATATATAGAAAGTAATATAAAATTAGATACGGATATACATATGTATATCCACTTATGCATATACATAAATTTATATGCATGAATTATTTGTTTGCTAAGGATATTTAAGTTTCGGCTTTTGCCGAACTTTTCAGTCGCATCGTTCTCAAAATAAAAATTTATTTTCAAACTTTAGAAATTCATTAATAAAAAGAAGACTGGAAAACAAAAAAAATAAGCAAAAAAAAAAACACAAAGCAAACCAAAAAAAAAAAAAACGAAACCAAAAAATATACACACTGTTGTATATATGTACATATATGTATGTGTATATACATGCATAAACATTAATACACCCATACATACACACACACACACACATACACACATATAAACATTATGATAACAAAATCAAATAGAACGAAATCTATCGAATCTATGCATTCAAATTATAAGCAATAACAGAGAAATAAACGAATTACAGATACAGACAAATATACTTACATAGATATACATATATACATGCATACATAGATACATAGATACATGCATATATATACAAGCATACACACATACACATACGTGACCAGTTTGTTTTTTTTTTTTTTTTACATACATACATACATATATAGAATTCGACAAGGAAATCGTTAGAGATTTTACGCTCAAGTAATAAAAAGCAATGAATGAAGGATGCGACTGAAAAGTTCGGCAAAAGCCGAAACTTAAATATCCTTAGCAAACAAATAATTCATGCATATAAATTTATGTATATGCATAAGTGGATATACATATGTATATCCGTATCTAATTTTATATTACTTTCTATATATTTACCATTAAAGACAGACAGCAATTTGGCAACAATAGCTCAAAACATTTCGCTAACAGACTTTGTTATGCCTACTATTCATTTATTTTATAATTATTAATTAAATTTATTAATTTATCAATTTAATTTATATATTTATTTATAAAAAATTATATAAAAAAAAAAAATGCAGCCAAAAATGCCAGTCCGAAATATTTCATATCAAACGCTTGCAAGGATATAACATATAAGAACATTATAATAAAACGCATAGTTTAACTATAATCTAGCTACACACATACACATACACACACACACACACACACACACACAGACACACACAGAGAAAAGTATTAGAACACGTGCAATTTCAATTGTTGTTTATTTTTTGTGTCAAGCATCAGCAACAACAACAACAACAACAACAAAATTATTTGAATAGTTTTTTTTTTTTTCTAAGAAATGTAAGAAATATACAAAGAAGAAAGCTAAATAATGTAATAGTAAATGAGAAGCGCAAAAAAACAAGAAAGGAAAAACTGCGAATTAATAGCGCAAAGAGAAAGAAACAAAAATCAATGTAAATTAATGCGTACAACAATAAATAGTCAAAGAAAGCAAAACAAAAAAAAAAAAAACAAAAATAAAATTACTTATTAAAATAATGCTACTTAAATCTAAAACCAAATATATATATGTATATATTATATATATATATATGTATATGATAAAAAAAAAAACAAAATAAATAAATAAAAATATAAATACGCCGCAGCAATTAAAAAAAAAAAAAAACAAAGTTGTTAAGATTCTAAAAATGAAATGTTTTATAAATAGTTAAACCAAAAAAAAAAAAAAAAAACAAAACAAAAACGAAAAAAAAAAACAAAAAACAAAAATAAATAAAAATTATTATATATTAAATATGAAAAACATGAGAAAAACAAAAACAAACAACAGCTAAAATACAAAGACACACGACAACAAACAAATAACACTAAGAATAACAACAACAACACCAACAACATGAATAAACCAAATACAAACAAGAAAAAAGAAAAATACAAAATATGAAAAGAAAAGCAAAAACAAAAATAAAAATAAAAATAAAAGAAAAGAAACTAAAACGAGCAAAGCACAAAATTTACCATTTAAATTTACCAATAAATTTCCATCAATTTGTACCAGCCGAATAAATTTGTAAGAAAATTGGATCCCAAAAATTATACAGCTTATTGATATTGAAATATTATATAAAGCTATATACAAGTATGATATTATCGAGACTACAAAATGTAATAAGAGCAGGCATCAGTTGAACACAAATACAAACTATATACAAACTATATACAGATTCACACAAACACATAAAATGAGATACATAAACACACACACACACACAGACAGACACACACACACACAGACACAAATTAATACATAGACAGCCAAACACAAAATAAAAATACAATCGCAATCACACTCACACTCACACAGACACAAAAAACAAAACACAAACAACATAGATACAAACACAGACAGAGGCAGACACACGTTACTTTATGAACATAAAAGCAAATTAAATGAAAAAGTATATAAAAATAAATTATTCTAAAGAGAACAACTTACAAAAATACAACTCAAAATTGTAATCATGTGTTTTACTTTTCACTTTTTTTTTTTACTATTTTTCTTATATTATACTTACCAACATTTATTACATTTATTTGATGCAACAGCAGCTTTGACTAATTGCTCAAATCTTTAAGGTAAATCTTCGTAATGCTTTAAATTTTCATCAAGTTGCAACGAACTGGATCGGAGCACTATATTATATATAGACGTCATAGCAATCATCATTTATAAATTGCTAAAAAAAAAAAAAAATAATAATTAATTTATGCAACAGAGAAACAGAATACTATTTGGATGTTCCAAGTTTTATAATCTAATGGAAATTAATTAATACTCATCAAAAGAAAAATAATAATACATAAAAATAAATAAATTAACTAAATTTATTGAAACAAATTTTAACTTTGTAATTAATATTTTTTTTTATAAATTTAAAATAATTATTTAATAAAAAATATAACACAAAAAAAAAAACTATATATATATATATAATATTAGTTTCATTTAAAGGAAAGATCGAATTTGAATTTCCGTTGAAACTAACGATCATGTCAGAGCCGAAATAGTAAAAATCAATAGACTTTCTGTCTGAACAGAATCTAGCAACAAACTGTCAGCACTGATTGAACGCACCTCTTCCAGGATGGCCGATTGCCTCCTCGAAAACCAATGAGATTCTTACCTTCATTGAACTACACGATCTTGATATCCTCTTGATAACAGAATCTCACTTCTGCTTCCGATCCACATTTAAGATCCCTGTCTATTCCCTATATACCGCTAAGCATCCGGATGAAATACAGTACGATAGCGCTGCGATCCTTATAAGACCATCAATTTCCCATCAACCCTCTGTCATACTTCTGGAAATACATATACAGGCTGTCACCATAGAGCTGTCCGCAAAGCAGAGGGAAACTCAATATTGCCTCAGTTTACTGCCCTCCTGCATTCAGGTGGACTGAAGCAGACATTACGCCGTTGCTTACTTTACCCAACTGCAAAGTTCCTTGCTACATCTGAAAACAGATGGTGGGGAAACTACAGAATGTGTACCGGAGGTCGAGTTCTATGCTCTGTCCTTGCTGACAAGAACATCGACGTTATAGCACCTGGCGAAGCTACCTGCTATCCATGCCGTGTGAACGCTTAGCGCCATTGACTTTGGCATTACCAAAGGACTCAGACAGGACCAGATCAATGTGAAAGTGTTGACTGAGCTGTCATCGGACTATTTCCCACTGCTCTTTGAATTACCTGCAGCGCATAATAAGTTGTCACTTCACGTTAATATCGACCAATTTAAAGCACACATCGATGCATAGATCGTGTTCAACGCTCCCATCAACAACTGCAGCGAGCTGGAAGCATACGTTGATTTGTTAAGTTCTACAATAGCTGAAGCTGCGCAAACGGTGCGTGCACCAACTCAGCTCCAATTTGGTTCTCCGGCTGCTAGGAAAGGACGTCCTCTATTAACCCCAGTGGCAAGGGCAATGCTGACTCAAGAAACGCAGCTCAGGCGACAATTTATTGCGACAGGCAACCCTGACAACTAAACAGTTTCTCTCCAGCATCACAAATAGACTGCACAGGATGCCGGCGAAAACCCGACAGAAAAACCTTGGCACTCTGCTGGAGGGAGCTGGCCCAGACAACAACAGCGATTTTTCAATATGGAAGTTGACAAGAGAAATTAAAAGACAGCCGCTTCTCCAATCTCCTATTTTGAGCCACAGTGGCCTCTGGCTTAAAATTGATTTGGATAAAGCGAACAAATTCGCTGCTCATCTTTCCCCCATTTTTACTCCGTTCCAAAGAACTGACGGCGCCCACCGGGATGAAGTTGCAGGCTTTCTTGACACAACAACCCAACCAGCCCGCCATATAAGACTTCACTCCAGAAGAAGGCACTCTGCAGTTGAAGGCATTACAAATAAAAAACACTCCTGGGTACGACGCATTTGAAAATAGAACTGTAAAATCCCTTAATCAGTCTTCTAGCCACCTTCGACTTTTATTGACTGTACTGATGGAACTTGCCAAGGTATATATGTGGAAATAGTAAATTTAGAAGAAAGTGAGAGAACAACTTGTAGTGGTCGTCAGTTTTAGCTCTCAACTCTCTCACTCAAAATTCTGCCTATTAAGCACGAGCCGAATAGCAACAGTTCGGTAGTCTGCTGCAAGATCTCGAAGAAGATGCATATCGTAATTTGTGCTATGCATCAATAATTCCATTAAATATTTAGTGAAAGTTAACACTCAACCTGTAAAACCACACCTAAATAATAATAATAAATGTAAAATAAAGTGTATCACTAGTTTAAAATAATAATAAAAGCATTATAATATTACAAAACTCTATATTTATTTTAAGCCTTAATGAAATTTAACACAATAATTTTTTCTTTTGTTTTTTGAGGTTTCTGGCGTTCCTAAGCGTCTTTCACGGATTCTAATCAAATTTCGAGATCATTTATTTTATCTTTAATGAAATTTAAAACAATTTTTTTTGTTTTTTTGAGTTTTCTGGCCTTAATAAGTGTTAAATCAAATTTCCTAATCAAATTTCGGGCCTAATCAATTTTCGGGATCATTTATATGAAGTTTTAAAACTCTAGGAAAGAGGCTTGCTGACCCTCTAATACTCCATCGACTCAAAAGATTTCAGCCCATCGATCTCCTCACCCGTAAAATATAAATCTTGTAAATATTTTTCAAATAAATATAAATATTTATAATTTATTAAACATTTAAGGTCCCTCAGTACGATACCATACTCCCCTCCTAAATGTTAAAGATCCGGTTATATTCATAAGGAACTGATCGGTTCCGGCAAGAAAAAAAATAAATAAAAATATATTATACAAAAAATACCAAAAATATCAAATAATACCAAAAATACCACAAAAAATACCACAAAAATACATATAACAGGAAGCAATTTTCCATCGATTTTGACAAAATCTTACAAACCCCATAACAGCCATAAATAATTACACAGTGTTGAGTGTGTTTTTTTTTGTTTTTTTTTCCGTTTATTATGCTCAATTTTTGGTTTGACTTTGTGTATATATTTTGTTACGCATGCGATTATATATTTTTATATTCATTTTATTTTTGTTTTGGTTTTTCTTTATTAGTTATTTTTTTTTTTTTTTAATTCAATTTTGTTTGGTTTTTGTTTAATTTGCCTTTACAAATAATGTTCGCTTCGTCGTAACTATATAATTTCATTTGCAATTTATTTAATAAATATTTGTTTTCCATATATGTATGTAATCATTTATATTATATGCATACATACATACATACATACATTATGTTATATAGTATGTATAAATAATTTACACCAAAAAAAAAAAAAAAACATTAAACATTTTTATTTTCTTATATATTTTTGGTTTTTGTTTTTCTTTTTTTTTTAATTTTTTTCTTAAATTTCTTGATGCGTTTTTGTCCGCGTTTAGCATTTGACTTTTCATTTATTTTTATTTATGCTTTATTTATATATTTTTTTTAATTGTTTTACTAAACGTTTTCTTTTGCTTTTGCTTGGCTTTCGTGCTGATCCAAAGTTAGTGCTGGGGCCCATTGCTGGATGTGCCTTGGGCGGCTGAAGCAATTTTTTTATTATTTATATATATAATATATTTATATATATATATTTATATATTAATTTTTTAATTTGTTTATATTTATTATTCATTTTGGTGGGCGTGGGCGTGGCCAGTGGCGCCCCCGTCTATCGGATCAAAGCCAAAAAAAAAAAAAAATACACATGCATAATTTGTTTTTTTTTTTCGTATTTGAAATTACATGAATTTGTTTGTTTATGTTTATGTTTTTGTTTTTGTGTTTGTTTTTGTTTTTACTATATTAAGCACAATTTGTTAGTGTTTATATTTAGTAATTATTAACGCTATTTATAATTCTCTTAAGTGCCGCACTTGTTGTTACTGTTGCTGTTGCTGTTACTGTTACTGTTACTGTTCTTCTTCTTGTTGCTATAATTCTGTTCATCAAGCGAGTATTTTACATAGAAATGCAATAAGAGCAAGTGTGTCTGTGTATTTGAATATTGTATATATATGTGTGTGTGTGTGTGTGTTTGTATACATGCCTGGTAAGCATACGACGCGTTATACATAATCATGTTAAGTTATAGTTTTTAAGTATATAGAATGTATAGATACATATATATATATTTTTAAATTTTAGCATTTGCTTTGCTTTTTTTTATTTCATTTTCATTTTTATATTTATTATGATTTTTATTATTTTCATTTAATTTCATTCTATCAACGTGTTTAACGAGTAGTAGCACAATTTTTGGACGAAGATGGTTCTTGAAATCGAAGCGTCTAAATGTCTATATGGTAAATAGTGTATCCCTCTCTGTGTGTGTGTATGTATATATGACTGTAAATGTGTATATATGTGTATGTGTGTGTGTGTGTGTATGTGTATTAGTGTCACTAGTAAGCGTGCTTTAAACCAAAGAAAGAAAGTCGAAAGCTGTTAGTAGAATATATAGTTTTTTTTTTTTTGTTTGTTTGTCTAACTCAAGGAATATTCGATAATTGGATATTTTAAGCGCTTCTCAATTTACATAGTTCATTAAACAAATAATTACATATATATATATATATTTATATATATATGTATATATATATATAAAGGAGATTATAGCATGTTACATATATATGTTATATATATATATATATATATATATATATATATATATATATCGGCTATAGTATATATCATATATGATATAACTAGTAGAGCTTGAGACTAACTTTACAATATTGGAAAAAAAAATATTGATATATAATATGCAAAATATTCAATAATACATTGATATATATATATATATATAGATCTGAAATTTTCGATATATATATATATATATATATATATATATATATATATATATATATATACGTATGTCTATGCTTGTGTGTATGTGTGTCTGTATAAGTGTCTGCTTCCTGTACCAATGCCAGAAATTTGAGTGACATTTTCTTTTGTTTGCTTGCTTGTGCATATCATGATACCCAACATGTATAGGCATATATATATATATATATATATATATTTATATATATATATCTATTTATAGAGGGCTGACTATAGGCATTGCAACTGTAATATAACTGTTGTGTCTAACTGTTATAGCATTCACTAGGTGTATTCTCGTCTCTTATCTCTTGTCTCATCTTTCGTGTCACGCTGTTCAACTAAGCTAAGGACGTTTTCATAAAAAGGTCATCGTGATACATATATATATATGTATATCTGTATTTTTTACCCGAACTGTTATTTCACTCCTCCTCTCTCTCTCTCTCTCTCTCTCTCTATCTCTCTTTCACTATCTCTCTATCTCTCTCTGTCTAACACATACTCTTCTAAACACTTTATTAACTATTAGTACTAAGCATTGCAAAAAAAAAAGGCGTGCAATTTCATTTTCTCATCTTTCACTTCTTTTTGCACTGTGTCGTCAGTTATTTTCATTTTCATTTTCATTTTTTTCTTTTTTTTTTGGTTTTAGCTATTTTCTTTTTATCTTTTTTTTTCATATATATATAATAATATTTTTGGTATTTTGTTTGTTTTTTTTTTTCTTTGGAACAAAAGGTTTACGCGTTTTATTTGTCGTAGCTTCCACATTCGAATTAATTTGCATTAACATCTTTCATCTTTCCTATCGAGCACTATATATATATATATATATAGTATATTTGCCCACAAAAAAAAAAATATTACAACATTTTAACATAATCGATAGCGAAAATTAGAAGTTTGCCCTATGCCACATAGTATACATTATTTAGATAAGAGAATTGTTTGTATGGGCGTTAATATGAACCTAAAGCTATACATACATACATATACATAATATATATGGTATATATATAGATCTCTATATTTATATACTATATTATATTATATAATTCTTTTTGTTTTTTTTTTTATATTGAGTTTTTCTTTTCTTTTGTTTTTTGTTGTTTTTTTTTTTTGTTTAGTTAACAATAATGCTGCCTAAATTGCACGCTCTTCTTCATATTTCATCGTGATCATCAACATTTCACATTCACATTTCGAATAGATTTTTCTTCTTTGGTTTTATCTTAAATATAAATTGGATTTTCCTGTCCAGTTAATAAGCGAAACATGGAAGTCGGCATCGTTTTCATGAGTATCTTTAATATGAAATGTAAAATAAATTGATTAATATATATATATATAATATATTCATGAATACTTTTTGAGTATATTCATTCCATTCATACTTACCTCACCCACAGATGTGGCCAGCAAATTGACGATCTTCTCGTGCGGTACTGCCACAACGCTTTGATTATTTATCTCAATGATGCGATGACCGACACGTACGCCACCACGTTCCGCAATGCCACCACGTAGCAGACTGCAAATCTATGCAAAAAATAAATATCGATATCAATTATAGTATGTTCATATAGAGTTATCGAATAGATACATACCACGCCATTTTGTACGCTAAAGCCAAGCTGATATTTAGTTTCGGGTCGTTTAATTTTCACTTCAACGACGGGCGCACAGGGCACTACTGTAAATTTGACAACAGTTTGATTTTTCGTATTCTTTATATATGTCTGGCAGGTGGAAAGTGGTAATCCGACAAGACTTAAACCATTAATGGCAATCAATTGATCACCAATATTCAATTGACCGCAACGTGCCGCTGCACCGGAACTCATCAGATTGGCAATGACAACCGTTGGTAGCATTGATCCCCAACCAGATTCAACAATGACAACACCCAAAATTTCACCTTTTGCCTTAGGGACAACAACCTCTTTTTGTAATTCCTTTTTGGCAAAGATTTCAAGTTCATCGCCAAATATCTCTTGGCTATTGAGCACTTCCTGATAATCCATTTCTTTGACAAAACGATGATCCTCAATGCCATTGGCTTTCAGGAATTCCATATATGCCACTTGGAAGGCTTGACCAATCGACTGAGCTATAAACTGAGCTTCATCACTCTCAAACACATGACATATCATTTTTGGTGTGCGATTTGGTTTTGGTGCATCATCAATATCTTGGGGAACGAAACGACGTCGTGCCATTAATACAACTAAATCTCCAATATCGGCTATATACGATATGGTGCGTAATGCATGATCCATCATGATCTCCTTTAAATCGGTATTTAGCACCATTATCTTTTCTGTTGATATGAATAGATCAACTTCAGTGCTTGGTTGCACATCGCCATCGGGTGCCTGTAAAATTGATTAGTTTTTTTTTATTAAATGGAGAAAAATTATGTTAGTTCACGTAAAAGTACAGTTAGCTATAAATTATAGTAGTGCTTAACTAATTTTAATTATTTTTTTTTTCTTTTTTTATTTTTGGGTTAATTTTTTTGTTCAACTAAAGCTTTGCATAAAGTAAACATAAAATTTATATAAATAGAGAAATATTTTCAATTGGTTAGCAAATTAAATAGATCGAAATTATTTTTGTAAATTAGAGCATTAAAATTCGTTTTTCTAATACTACTTACCAGGGCCTATTATCGAATGCAAATTTTGTATATATCGATTTATCGATTGTGTGTGTGGTTTTTATTGTTTTTTAGTTTTTGCGTTTTGGCGATACGTGGATACGTTATGTTAACGTTATCGGGAACGATTAACGATTAACGATTACAGCAAAAATCATGGCAACAAATGGATGCATGTAGAAATATATTGTTTTCAAAAAAATAAATAAATAAACAAAAGATTTAATGAGTTTTTTTTTTTTTTTTTAATTATTTATATCTGAATGTGAGGTGAGTCAGTATGTACGATATAGTATATGGTATATATATTATATATAATTATGCGATAATGTCTAATGATGTAGCTAAGTTTTGGAAAATCGCAGAGGAATTTTATTTTTAATTTAATTGTTAATCCAAAATTGTAAAATAGCTTAAGAATTTTATAAATTTGTGGAGATTGAATGTGTGCGTCAGACTTTTATTTAAATTTAAAGTAAGATTTCATCAATTGATTTTGCTTGAAATTGAAACAGAATTGACTAAAATTGAAAGTTTGAAATCTTAAGAAAATTGTATATTCATATTCCTTGAAATTAAAAATAATTAAAATTTACAATAAATTTAATTAAAATTTGAATTTAAATAATTTAAATAAAATTGAAATTAAATTTCATTGAAATTAAAAGTAAGTTTGATTGAAATTAAAAGTAGATTTTATTGAAATAGAAAGTAAATTTTATTGAAAGTAAATTTTATTGAAATTGAAATGGAATCTGATTGAAATTGAAAGTAAATTCGATTAAAATTTAAAATTGAAATTGTAAGTTAATTTGATTGAAATTAAAAAAGAATCTAATTGAAATTGAAAGTAAATTTGGCTGATATTGGAAATAATTTGATTGAAATTGAAATTAAATTTCATTAAAATTTGAGGTAAATTTCATTAAAATTGAAGATAAATTTGATTGAAATTGAAAGTAAATTTTATTGAAATTGAAGGTAAATTTGATTCAAATTGAAAGTAAAAAGTTGAAAGTTATTGAAATTGAAAGAGAATCTGATTGAAATTGAAAGTAAATACGATTAAAATTTAAAATTGAAATTGTAAGTTAATTTGATTAAAATTAAAAAAGTATCTAATTGAAATTGAAAGTAAATTTGGCTGATATTGAAAATAATTTTATTGAAATTGAAATTAAATTTCATTAAAATTTGAGGTAAATTTCATTAAAATTGAAGATAAATTTGATTGAAATTGAAATTAAATTTAATTAAAATTGTAATATTTTTTCTAGTAACAAAATGTCCAAAAAATTTAAATTAAATTAGCTTGAAATTGAAAGCGATTTTGAATGAAGTTCAAGTTTAATTTGATTGAAATAATAAATTTGATACAAATAAGTTCATTAAAACGAAATAAAAATTCTGTTGAATAGAAAATCTAGTTGCTATCAATTAAAATTCAATTGAAATTATATTGAAAGGATTCTCATGTATAATTGGTTTCGAATAGTTGTATTATAATTCAAATTTACAATTCAATTAAAATCAAAATGAATTTTTATTGATTTCAATTTCAATTTATAATTGAGTGCAATTGCTGCATCTGGCGCACACGTTCGTTATTATCATTTATAATGGAATTTTTTTTTTTTATTTTTTGCAGGATATAAACTACAAATTAGAAAATAATAAAAAAATCAAAAATAATAATAAACGTTGTAAAATTAAAGATTATTATTGTGCAAGCAAAATGTTACCTTGATGCGCGACACGGCTTCCTCGGCTTGCATCATGCGTGTCGATTTGGTGGGTTGACCCTCACAGACCAGCTGTGTGGAGCCCAAGTATTTGGCTCGAAATAGAACGCCCTCAATGAGCACTGCACCGCCTGATTTGTTGTTATTATTGTTTGTTATCAATGTTGTTGTTGTTGTGTTGGCAAAATAGAAAGAAAATCGATTAGTAATTACGAAAGAGGCATATGACTAATTTTGTAAGTGTATTTCGTCTAGTATATTTATGAGCATTTAGTTACTTGTATTGTTCTTCTTTTTTTTTTGTGCACTATGCGACTAACTGTTAGTAAGTGTGTATGTGTGTGTGCGTGTTTTTTTTTTGTTACACAAGTTTGTTTCAATTTCAGGTAATTACTTAAGCTTTGATATTTGATAAACATGAATCATGTTACAATTGACTTAGATGATAACCATGGCTTAAACAAAAAGTTAAGCAAGTTATAGGCGGCTATCTCTGATTACTTGAACTATTTTTAACTTTAAGAGAGCGACACAGAAGTATAAAAGAAAATATTCTGTTTTATTAGCAAACATAATGCTAAAATGTTAATTTCTCTTTATGTTTAATTTTTTCAAAATTTCAACTCTGGTTAAACATTTTGTCCTACTGTGCATACTGTGTATATGTAAGTGTCTCTTGCTTGTATTGGTGTGTGTATGTATGTGTGTGTATGTTGAAGCATATTAAGCTAAATTGATAGATTAATTAGTTAGTTTAGTGTTTATTTGTAATTTGTTAGTATTCTGTTATGTTGAACTTAATTACTACAAAAACATATTTAAAATTGTATCTTACAAATTATGGTACACACACACATAGAGACACAGTAAAATGAACGAACGGAGAAACGGAGGAACGAACGAACGATGCATGCAATAAACATAAATTTGTTTTTGGCAATAAAATATATGCGAAAGAAAATATATATATATTTATATATATATATATATATATATATATATGTACATATATATAGAAAATAATATCATATGTATATATATATATAATATAATATAATATGATTTTAATAGATAGATAAATACAATTAGCTAATTTTTTTCATTTATACGATAATAATACGATAATAAAATAACCTGTAAATAATAAAATTCTTTTTAGATACACTAAATGAATTAATATATATACTATATATACCCTTGCTAGCTAAAACTATATTTTATATATATCTACCATATATATCTGATTGTTCAATAAATAATTAAGCTTTATGCCTATAAAAATCAGAAGAAATTTTAATTGAAATTTAATTTTGATTTACTTTTTTTTTTAACTACTTTTAAAAAAATACAAACTGCTACATAAAAATTATATATTATAATATATATGTATCAGTCTAAAATATATATCTTTTATATAAATATTTAAACTATTAAATAATCATAATATTTGCATTAGAAATAAATACATTTTTCACTGTGACTGATATTTTGACATACTATTTGGCAAGGATATTAAAACTTCGTCTACTCCCAGATTACTAATTTCTTATTATTGTTGCTGCTTTTGTTGCTTCGCCATAATTATTGTACGTATACTGGTTAACAGGTGTTACAAGAACAATTGCAAACAGCAACAGCAAAAACTTACGATATACGACTATACAATATAAGAATATACGATATACGAATATACGCATTTATGGTATACAAATATACGATATAAAAAAATACGATATTCGAATATACGATATATAAATATACAATATAAAAAAATATACGATATAAGAATATGCAATATAAGAATATACGATATACCAATATACGACATACGAATATACGATATAAGCATATTAGTATATACGAATATACGATATAAGAATAAGCAATGTATGTACATATATACGATATATGGAAAGTCGTCATATGAATATACGGTATACAAATATACGATATACAAAAATACGATATTCGAATATACGATATATAAATATACGACATAAGCATATTAGTATATACGATATAAGAATAAAAAATATTCAAATATACGATATATGAATATTCGGTATACGAATATACGATATACAAATATACGGTATACGAATATATAATTATACGACATAAGCATATTAGTATATACGAATATACGATATAAGAATAAGCAATGTATGTACATATATACGATATATGGAAAGTCGTCATATGAATATACGGTATACAAATATACGATATACAAAAATACGATATTCGAATATACGATATATAAATATACAATATAAAAAAATATACGATATAAGATTATACGATATAAGTTTATGCAATATACGATATACAAATATACGGTATACGAATATACGACATAAGCATATTAGTATATACTAATATACGATATAAGAATAAGCAATATATAAATATACGATATATGAATATTCGGTATACGAATATACGATATACTAATATACGGTATACGAATATATAATTATACGGCATACGAATATACGACATAAGCATATTAGTATATACGAATATACGATATAAGAATAAGAATACGGTAAATGAATATACGATATATAATTATACGATATTTGAATATACTATATAAGAATATACGGTATGAGAATATACGATATATGTAAATACGATATAAGAATATTATTAAACGAATATACGATATTCGAATATATAATGACTATAAAAATATTAGAATAATCGAATATTCATTATATGATATACGAATAAGCGAGTTACGATTTACGATATACGAATATACAATATATATATGTATATACGAATGATTACAATTATAATTACAAGTAATACATTTGATTGACACTAAAATTGCAACAATTGAACGAAGGATAAACCCAAAGCATTTACCTTCTTTGCTCTTACTCTTTTTCACTTTTTTCTCTCCACTGTTGCTGTTGCTGCCCGCGCCGCTGCCGCTGCTGTTGTTGCTGCCGATGGCAACATTGTTATTGTTGTTACTGTTGCTGTTATTATTATTATTATTGTTGTTGTTGTTGTTGCTGTTGTTGTTATTATTGTTGTTGCTGCTGCTACTGGTGCTATTGGTGCCGTTATTGATGCCATTTGTAGCATTTGCATTATTGCTATTATTGCTGACATTGACATTGACATTTGCATTGGCATTGACGCTTCCATTTGCTGCATTTACATTTGCTGCATTTGCATTTGCATTTGTTGTTGCTATTGCTGTTGCTGTTGTTGTTGCAATACCAACACCAGCGCCAACACCAGCAATGCCACCATTAATGCTGCCATTTTCTACATCAAGTTTGATAACACTTGGCGCTGAACGTTCAGAGCCACCACCATTGTTGGGACTACCAATGGCAGCTGGCAATGTGGCTGACACAACAGACGAGGCAACCACATCAGCAGCATTTACTGCATTCATGCCACAAATATCATGACCAATTTTTGTCGGTGACTTCTCACTTCGCTCCGATGAGCTACGTGAATGACTACGCTGCATATTGGCAGCAACGCCAGCAACACTGCTATTAACCAAATCTAATAATTTACCAGCACCGGAACCACTGATGCTGGCTGAACTCTTGGGCGGTATAGGTGGCGGTAATTCAGGTGTTGAGCTAAGCAATGCATTGTAACCGTTACGTGTCTTAGTGCTGGGCACTTGTTGCTGTTTAGGCGAGATTTTTGATAGCAGCGAACTGCGGGGTTTGCGATCCCAACTTTTATTCTCATCATAGTAGCCCTGATCATCTAAACGTTGATGGCCCAGTAGACGATCAGTTTCAAGATCTGTATCAACATCTTCCTCATCGGCACTGTGATTCTTGGATAGATTATCGGAGCTGGATTCAAGTAGCGCTTTACCGGCACCTCCATCCAAATGACGTGACAGCCATACGGGTGAATTCATCACTGGCGATGGTGAACGTTGTGATGTTTGCATATTATTACGTTCGGGTATTGGTGGTGGTGCAGTACCACTAATCATACCATTACCACCACCAGCACTGCTGCAATTGCTGCCTGAGCTGCGTGGCTTTGTGATCCCAATGCCAAGACAGGCGGTGGGTGAGCTGCGCGATTGCAGTGTTGTATGCTTGCCGACCGAACCGGTGGTTTGCAATAGATCCACATCGTTACTGCAGTTGGGCTTGCGATGTGGCGCTGGTGCCGGTGGCGGTGGCGTCATTTGCACCATGTCGGGACGATGAAAAACGCCTGTAATATAAACAGAGAGAGACAGAGCGAGTAATGAGAGAGGGAGAATGAATGAGAGTGTAAGAGAGAAATTATAATTGGAAAAGGAAGGGGAAAAAGGGAGAAATTGGAGAAAGTACAAGTCAAAGTAAGAGTTTAGGATCGGGAAAGATTGAGGAAGTGTGAGAGAGAGAGTGCATGAAAGAACGAGATGAATTGATACAAAGATATATTGTGATAGAGAGGATGAAAGAGATTGAGTATGCGTTTGAGTGGGAGATAAAGGGGGAGAAAGAGATATTGGAAAATATGAAGAGAAAGCAGAGGAAAAGCGTGAACAATAAAGAGAGAGAGAAGGTGAAGAGATCGAGAAAGGGAGATAGGAAAAATGAGTAAGTGAGAGAGAGGGAAAGAGAAGGGGAGAGTAGAGGGAGGGAGAGGGGGGATAGAGACAGAGAGAGAGAGAGATACAGAGAGAGAGATTCAGGTACAGACAGAGAGAGAAAAAGAGGAATGGACAAGGAAACAGAAGCGGAGAGGACAGGAATGACAGGATATAAATATAGGGCGAAGAAAAGAGAGATAGATCACGATAAGCAAGGCAGAGACAGAGAGAGAATAAAATTGCATAGGACGATATTATCAGTATCATCATAATCATCATCATCATCATCATCATCATCATGAAACATGAATCCTGTCTAATTGCTGTCTAAAAGCTGTCAATTTTCTACTTACTTATCGAATAGAGGGAATCCAATTCTGGATCAATATTCTTGAACACTTTGCTATTGCTACTTGGACTCTGGCCGAGTAATTCACGTTGCTGTGGCAGCTGTGAAGTATGTTGTTGTTGCTGCTGTTGCTGTTGCTTGTGCAGGCCATTGCTGGGACTTGTGTGACTGAGCTGGTGTCCAATTCCATTGCTATCTGTGGTTGAGGCTGTCAAATTGTGCATACTATTCAAACTGTTGTTGGTGGAGATGCGTTTCATGTCCATTAAAATTGATATGCCACCGCTACCACCAATGCTAGTGCTGGCACTGAGACTACCTTGCCCCTGGCCTAGACTTTGTCCTTGACCCAGTCCCTGTCCCTGTCCCTGCCCGGCTCTGGCACTGGCTCTGGCTCTGGCTTTGACCCTGAACTTGAATTTGATTTTGTTCAGAATGTGATAATTGTTGCAAGTTCTTATTGTTGTTGTTGTTATTGTTCTCAGTGTCGCTAGTATGACCAGAGGAGAGACCATCCTCAAGCACTGGCATGGCCGAGGCATAGTACTTGGCATAGTTCGAGCAAGAAGTCGATACGCCGCCATTCATCTCACCAGAGAGGCCTATAAAAAATGAAGATAGGGAAGACACAAGGCGGGTAACATTTTTAACAATATATTCCAGAAATTTTATCCAATTTCTACTTACTGTCCAAATCGCCGCAATTTGAGTCATAGTCGGTGGTTTCCGGTGAGTAGCGATAATTGTGGCCACCAGTGATGCCACCGCCAACGTTTTGGCCTACACTCTGCCCCAATCCGCTGCCACTGCCAGTGCTCAATAGTTGATTATGATTGAGTCCATCCTGTTCGCCATCACGTTCGCCGCTGCTGCGACTTGCCGAGTCAAGGAAGAAATCAAAGTCGCGCATCAGCGGACTGCCGCTATAATGTCGCGGCAGCTGTGCCGGACGCGACTGCAGTTGCGCTTGCAAATGCAATTGTGACTGTGACTGTGACTGTGATTGTTGTGACTGTGATTGTGACTGTGACTGTGATTTTGTTGTGTAAGTTCCATAAACATGTCGATCGGATGTTGGCAACTGTTGCAGTTGCAACTGTTGTTGTTGTTGTTGTTGCTGCTGCTGCTGCTGCTGCTGTTGCTGCTGTTCCTGTTGTTGCGATTCCTGGCAATAGTCTACATCTATTTGCTCATCATCATCGTCGACCTCATCATTATCATCTTCATCATCTTCCTCATCGTCATCCAATTCATCATCGTCACGCTGAAAGTTGCTATGAAACTCATATTGGATATCCTGCAATTTTTGAAAGTATGAAAAACTAGATGTTAGTGAAATAATTAAGGAAACTATATCAAGTATCCTATGTACTCTCGCTACCAATTGATCCGGAACTATAAAAATTGATAATGACAAAACTTTCTTGTTTACCGATCGGACCGACTTTAAATTTTTAGAGGACGTTTACATTAGCCCCTATTATCATATTGCCAGATTGTAGACAACTCGATATAATATTGCCCTGGCAGTGCGCTGTTTTTAAGCTCATATCTGATTTTAGGTTGTCAACCTGGATAAAATCAAAAAAAAAAAAAAAAAAAAAGTGAAATCCAAGTGAACCTACATTCCGTTGGACATGCTGCAATTGACTTCGCTGTTGGTAATGTTTCCTATTTGACACGCCTACTTCCAACTGTTACTTAAATTTCTAGGTGTCACAAAGTCCTAGGTGAAAAAAAAAAACAAAAAACGGACAAAGGTTCCCCAACAGCATATAGTGTAAACTTGAACTTGAACACGCAAGTTCAGCAGCAACACATCATCGGCAAAACTAACCTTTTTCACACTTTACAAAACTGCTGACACTTTAACCCTATCCCTGCCCCATCAACCATTATCCATCCCAATAATACTTACAATGCTGTCAGCATCACTGCAATTTTCTAGCATTGGTTGCTCATCGTTTGAGGGACACTTGAAGAACTCCTCTAGGACTTTGCGTGTCTCTGAGAATTCATAGAGGTAATCAAAGGTTGAGGATTTGGTGTGCAATCCTGTGCTGCTAGTTGCCAATGTGTTGCCAGCAATTGTTGCAAGTGCATCATCTGCTGTTTGTATAGCTGCTTCATGTGATGCTGCTGCAGCTGCTGCTGCTGCTGTTGTTGCTCCTGATGTTGCTGCTGCTGTTGTTGCTGACGTTGCAATTATTAGTGGAGTATTACAGATATCGGCAATTGCTTGGGGCGGAGGTGTAACTGTTGTACAACTTGTTAACTCATTGGGCGTGGCCGTAATGGGCGCATCGGGGGTGGTCAAATCGGATATGGTGCCAATTTCGGAGACATCATTGCTAGTATCTTCAGCATTGTTGTCGCTGCACATTGCTTTCATCACATTGTTCGTATTGCTGTGATTGCTGCTATTGTTGTAATGTTGTTGTAGCTGTTGCTGCTGTTGTTGCAATTGCTGTTGCTGTTGTTGTTGTTGTTGCAGTTGTTGATGTTGCTGTTGTGGCGGTGAACCACTTCGTAGCTCACGTGGCGGCGATATTATACGCTGATGAAATTATTCAAAATTATAAGTAAAAAAAAAAAACAGAAAACTGAAAACTGAAATATTCAGGCATGCAACATGTAAATTATTACCTGTGGAAAGCCAGGACGTACGGGATACGTTTGTGGCTGCGACAGCGGCTGCGACTGCGGCTGTTGTTGCGGTGGCTGGCATTGGGCCAGTGCGGCAAGTGCAGCACGTGCCGCTGTCTTTTGCAATGTGCTTGCCGCTGATGTACTACTGCAACCCATTGGCTGTATTGCTGCCATTGGTGTCTGTTGCGGCATTGTGGCAATAGCAGATGCGGCTGCTGCTACTGCTCCTGGTGCTGGTGTTGTTACTGCTGCTGCTGTTGTTGTTGTTATTGTTGTTGTTGCTGGGCCAACTGTTGGTGGTTCAATTTCGTCCGTGGGCAAACCAATGCCGGGACTGCTGCTATTGCTGCTAGCAGCAACGCCAATGCGACGTGGCGATCCTTCATATTCTGTGCCACAATCAAAAGTTGCAAGTAAATCAAGTAAATTAAATAAACAATTTTGCAACATGTTGCAGAATGCACTCTTACCTATAATACCATGACGCGACTCCACGGCCAGCGTGTAGTTTCGCTCCAATTGCCAAGTGTCCAGTTTATGCTCACGATAGACACCATTGGCATCATCAAGCAGGCGACGCGTATGCAAATGATTTGACATTTGCGACAATTGTGAATTATCAGCGACGGCAGCGCTATGTTGTTTATTGTTGCTATTACATTTCTTATCCTCCGATTCGGTTGTAACACGCAAATCTATGTAAACAGAGAGGGAGCGAGAAAGAAAGAATGATAATTTCATAAATATTCATAATACAAAAAAAATAGTTAAGAATATTTAGAGATTTTCAACAGTCGTGATTGTAGTCCTGAATATGCAAAATTCGAGTATATTTACAGGAAATTGTTTCACAGATATAATAAAAGCTAAACATTCTAATTGTTATTATGATTTAAGCGCAACGTCAACTTTTTTTTTTGCAGTTTCCAACACTATTTCTTTAGTGTTGAAGCTCATTGTGAACCTATACAAAAAAAATTTGCGGCAGTTTAAGTTATTGAGATCAAAGGAAAATAA
This sequence comes from Zaprionus obscuricornis, assembly GCA_037044475.1. Lineage (NCBI taxonomy): Eukaryota > Metazoa > Arthropoda > Insecta > Diptera > Drosophilidae > Zaprionus > Zaprionus obscuricornis. Next base: position 75,751 of record JBAMBR010004538.1, on the reverse strand, counting down.
CAAATACTATATCGCAGAGCAGACTTGCCGCTAGCGATAATTTTCCAACACTGTTTCATTAGTGTTGAAGTTCCCTATGATTCTCCAATAAAATTTCAGGCAAATCTAATAAAATCAATTATTATATCACTCAGGAGACTTGTCGCTAAATTGACTACCAAAAACATGCCAAAGGAAATTGTTTTAAGAAAATTTAAAAAAATTTAGGACTTTGTTTTTCTTGAACAGTTGCTTTATTTTGTATGAAAAATTGCTGGAAAAAATACTAATATAAATATAGGGACACATGAATAGAGATAGTAGACAAATTTAAAGCAAATTATCTGAATAGTTGTTTTTTTTTTTTTGGAGATACCGGAAAATGTGTTTTCCAGACAAAACAAATCGTTACACAGGACAAACGCCTGAAGATAATCATTTAAATTATATTTAAATTTAAAGGTAATAAGGGAAAATCATGCGTAAATTGTTGTAATATTTGTAAATCGTTTTGTAACTCATTAATAATGCAAATAGAAAATGTAATTTCAACAAAATTTTGTTAATTTGCCAAAATGTAAATTGAAAATACATTTCCGTTGGCATATAAATATATGTATATGTATATATTTATATATATATTTATATTGACTATTTGTCTGACTGATTTCAACTATTGCCAATTAATTGCAATCAATTTAATTCTCTTCCGCTTTTGGTTTTGTATTTTATGCTTGGTGCAACATGTGATACTGCCTGTTGGCATTTCTGTTGGTCAATGCTGCTGACTTTTTGGCCATGCTCATCAGTTATAAATGTTACAACACTTTTGTGGCACTTGCCTCGTCTTGCCTCGTTTTTTGACCTGTTTAATGCGCATTTATATTTGCAGTACATTTCATTACGCATGATTTGCAATTCAATTATCTGGCCCATGGTCATTGCCATTGCCATTGCAATTGCTGTTGCTGTTGCTGCTGCCAGTTGCCATTGCTGTTGCCTCTTGTGTTTCTGTTGCTGTTGCTGTTACCATTGCTATTGCTATTGCAGCATTAACGATTTGTGTACACTTAAATTCCCTGGCGGTTAAATTTCTCGTTCCTTTTGCTCTTTTCTCTTTTACAGTTTTGTTCCTAATAGGTGCAGGATGTGGTGGGGGGATAGGGAAGGGGAAACAGTGGAGTTGTTAAGCAGCCACTTAAATAGAAAAGCAGCAGTATGTCGGAAAAAGAAGCTGAAAGCTTTTTGCATGCAAACAATTTGCAGCTTGCCTTTGTGTATGGACGACTGTATCTCTTTCTCTCTCGCTCTGTATGCGTATTGAACAAGTGTGCAATGCGGTTTCTCAGAGAAAGAGAAAGAAAAGTAGAGAAATAGAGAAATCTGACAAACTGACATTCAGATATAGTTTAAGACAGACAGATAGAAGTATCGAACAGTTAGACATAGTTTAAGACAGACAGAGAGATAGATACAAGAGACAGATAGACATACAGACATACACTCATACACTCATACAGACATACAGACATACAGAGATACAGTTATATAGACAGACAGACACACAGACATACAGACATACAGACATACAAACTTACAGACATACAGACATACAGACATACAGACATACATACAGACAGACAGAGAGACAGACAGACATACAGACATACAGACATACAGACATACAGACATACAGACATACAGACATACAGACATACAGATATACAGACATACAGACATACAGACATACAGACATACAGACATACAGACATACAGACATACAGACATACAGACATACATACAGACAGATATACAGACATACAGACATACAGACATACAGAGATACAGTTATATAGACAGACAGACAGACAGACATACAGACATACAGACATACAGACATACAGACATACAGACATACAGACATACAGACATACAGACATACAGACATACAGACATACAGACATACAGACATACAGACATACAGATATACAGACATACAGAGATACAGTTATATAGACAGACAGACAGACAGACAGACATACAGACATACAGACATACAGACATACAGACAGACAGACAGACAGACAGACAGACAGACAGACAGACATACAGACATACAGACATACAGACATACAGACATACAGACATACAGACATACAGACATACAGACATACAGACATACAGACATACAGACATACAGACATACAGACATACAGATATACAGACATACAGATATACAGACATACAGACATACAGACATACATACAGACAGACATATAGACATTCGGACAAACAGACATACAGACATACGGACATACGGACATACAGATAGACAGTCAGTTAGACATACTGAAAGACATACAGACATGCAGACAAACAGAGAGACTGACAAAAAGACTAACAGACAGACAAACAGAAGAGACAGTCCAAGTGTAACGCAGACAGGCTGACAGATACACTTACAGAAAGAGAGAGACAGAGTATCTTCAGTTCGCATACCACTCGTAGTCTCACGTAATTTGTGTCCCTAAAGTAGCGCAAAGTAAATTCTCTCTTTCTATCATTTCTTCTCGCTCTTTTATTCTTCCCTTTACTCTCTCTTCTGACTCTCTCTATCTCACTTTCTCTCATTTACTTAATTTTGAATCCCTTCCCAGTGTTTATTTAGCTACTTACGCTGCCAACTTTCGCTTGCTTCAGCTGCTGCATAGCCGCTCATAGAGATTTCACTGGCATTGCCATTGACCAATCGATGATCACGCTCATCAGCATTGCCATGTCGCTGCTTGCGCTGTTGTTGTTGCTGCTGTTGCTGATGCTGGCTCAGGTGATTGTCATGTGTGGCATGAACATCCTGCAACTGCAACTGTTGCTGTTGCTGTTGCTGCTGCTGCTGTTGTTCTAGCAACAATTGCTCTCTTTCACGTTCACGTGCTCGATCACGTTCCCGTTCACGTTCACGTTCACGTTCCTCACGCAAACGTTGCTTACGTTGCTCACGTGGCTCCCAGTCGACTGTATGCTGATCCAGCGATGATTTACTGCCATAGAGATAATGACTAGCAAGCGGTGTTAAACCTTCAGCGCAAGGATTATTATTGCCAACAGTTGTTGCTGTTGATTGTTGCTGCTGCTGTTGCTGTTGCTGTTGCTGCTGCTGCTGCTGCTGTTGTTGTTGCTGCAGTTGTTGTTGCTGCTGCTGATGTTGCTGCTGTTGTTGTTGTTGTTGTTGAGCAACTGTTGGAAAATTGCGATTGACGGGACTGCGACCCACACGCAGAACATGCGGCGGTTGTTGATGATGCGTTGCCTGACGTTGAGCTATGCTATACAATTGCGTTGGCAGCTGTTCGCGCTGCTGATGATAGGCGCGTCTCGCCGAAGCATGCATATGCTGTTGCTCTTGTAGTTGCTGCAATTGTTGCTGTTGGTGTTGTGTTTGGTGTTGCTGTTGTTGGTGTTGCTGTTGTTGTTGTTGTTGGTGTTGCAACTGTTGCTGTTGCTGTTGTTGCTGCTGCTGCAACTGTTGCTGCTGTTGTTGCAACTGTTGCTGTTGTTGTTGCTGCAACTGTTGCTGTTGCTGCTGCTGTTGATGCTCTTCGTTATATTCTGTTGGCGAATGTAGCAATGTGCTGGCACGTGGCGTCGCTGCCTCCCAATAATTCTCCTTGATGAAAGGATTTTGACTATTCTGTACGATGCCATTGTTGCTGCTGCTGTTGCCATTAAATAGCGCATGATGTTGCTGCTGCTGCTGTTGTTGATGATGTTGTTGTTGTTGATGTTGCTGCCTACCCGCTGATATGGCAAGATTACGTTTTCGTGGCATATCCGTATAGCTATGGCCACGCCTACTGTCGCCTGTATGATAATAAAATGAAGCTGGATATGCCGCTTGTGGCACAGCCTCGTCAATTAAATCTTGTTGCTGTTGTTGCAATTCGTCACCTTCGGCCAATACAATGGCGTCAATATCGTTATCGTTATCAATATTGATATTGATATCGATATCGTTATCGATATTGTTATCAATCAATGATGTTATCGCACGAACACTATGTGCTGGTGGCGTTGGCGGTGTCAATGGTGCACAAAGAAATGGATTCGTCGAGATTCGCGGCGTTACCGAAGACAATGATTCCGATGAATGCGATGATGCTGAATGCGGTGGCGGTGATTGTGTTATTATATTTACGTTCTTATAGTAGTTAGTGGTGCTAATGGCCGTAACACTGGGCGAACTGTGAGCAATGCCACTTGTTGGCTCAACAATAGTTGCGTCTGCTGCAGCTGTCGCTATTGTTGCTGCTGCTGTTGATGGTGCAGTTAATGTGTTGCTGTTGCTATTCAAATTAACATCGGCAATCGTTTCATGTTGTTGTCTGTTATGGCTGTTGCTGTTGTTGCTGTGCGTTGACTGTTGTTGCTGATGTTGCTGTTGCTGTTGTTGTTGTTGCTGCTGTTGCTGTTGTTGCTTGGGTCGACACTTGGGGAAGAGCAAATTGATTTGATCGTTCAGCGGCGGTGATGGCGATAGCAATGCTTGCGATAAATTAAGCGTTGGCTGTTGCTGCAGCTGCTGATGCTGATGCTGTTGTTGCTGTTGCTGTTGCTGCTGCTGTTGTTGTTGCTGGTAGCTATTGCTATTGTCACAATCGTAATAATTGCGTTGCGCAGCGGCTGCTGCTGCTGTTGCTGTTGCTGTTGTGGATGACTGTAAACGTTGATAGCCGCTAGACGTTTGCAATTGATGCTGCTGTGGAAGCTGTTGCTGCTGTAAATGCTGCTGTTGTTGCTGTTGTTGCTGTTGCTGCTGTTGCTGCTGCTGTTGCTGCGGCTGGTGATGATTATGATGATGATGATTATTGCTACTAGTTGTTTGTCCAGCAGCCAATGTTGTCAATGTTGTGCTGACCATTATTGTTGCCAATAAACTGTCAAAGAGAAATTGAGAAATTCTGTGTGAGAAAGTGAAAAAAAAACAAACAAAAAAAAAAGTAAAATTCGAAAAAAAAAAAAAACGTTTGCCAACTTTAAAATTCACTTTGTTATATTGAAGTATGCATTTCAAATTGGCTATGGGAATAATATGCTAAGTGAGGAATTGCAACCCGCCTCCTCACAAACACACAGCACACACACACACACACAAAGTTCATATGGCAGTCAAAGTCCTGCTTCACTCTGCCCCAACAGACTTTCCGGTTTCCATCTCCGTCTCCGTCCCTTTGCATCCAAAGAATTGTTTACACGCTTCACATTCACGCTGGCAGTTGGTTTTAATAAATGCAGGCAGAGTGTCAACCTTTGTCATGTCCAAGCGGCAACAGGGCGTGACAGTAACGAGTTCTGTCGCGACCAATGTTGCTGCCCATCCCACCAAAAAAAAAAACAAAAAAAAAAAAAACATTTGTATGCTTCTTCTTCTTTTTCATCTTGTTATTGTCGACTATTGCCTACAGTCTGCTGTCTGCCATCTGCTGTCTACCGTCTGTCGTTGTCTGCTGCTGTCGCCCAACGCGTAGATTGCCCGTCTCGCTACATGCAAATTTAATTGTCGATATTGTGTAAATTATAATACGAAATTATACAAAAAAAAAAAAAAAAACAATTACAATCAATATCAATTGCAAAACATTCATCTAATTCTTTTTAGCCAACATCAATAGTAAATAATAATATTATATACAAATTCTATAGCTATAGCAAAATCAAGTAATAAGTTTACAATGGCTGAGATTGACACTTGCATAAAGTTGGCAAGACACAGAAAGAGAGAGACATCCTCTAAGCAATTGTTGATTTTCAAAGTAAATTTATATACTGCGAATTTATACTAGATATATTATATTATAATATAAGAATATCTATAATATAATATAATTTACGTATACATATTATGCCAATAAAATATTTTAATACATTGTGAAAATAAAGACAGATTTTATTGAAAGACAGAATAAATATTTAAAAAGCAGCAGCAACTGTTGCATGAATTCAGACAGAAAACATTAAATAATATTTTTTGATTTGGCATCGGAATAAAACATTTTCATCTCCAATTAAAAAGTTATTCTCAAAGTTATTCTATTTCTCATCACATCGAAGCCTCGGTGGCGCAGTAGGCAGCGCGTAAGTCTCATAATCTTAAGGTCGTGAGTTCGATCCTCACCCGGGGCATGTATATTTTTTTTGTTGTACTGCAAATCTTTTTACTAACCTAACCTCAATGATAAAGAAAGCAATATTAAATTTTGACCTTTGTCGTCGTCATAGATAGGTGAATATTTTTATAAACAGCTGATGATTTCAAGCAAACTTTATTGTGTTCTATAAAAATTCAAAAAAATATTTTATTATAAGAAAATTGATAGTCTGAAGTTTGTAAGTTTGATACTCATGCGGATCAAGCAGCTTTTTATTTTTATTTTTTATTTTATTTTTATTTTTTTTTTTATTTTTTTTTTCCAAAGACTATTATTAGAGTTGTAAAACTCCAAACTAACCATCATCGGCAAAAATTTGTTTAGATCTCTAATTGAAAAGTCAAGTCTCAAAGTTATTCAATCTGCTCTCAAATCGAAGACCCGCTGGTGCAATGAAGCAAAGTCCTAAACCTCCTATGTTTACATCCGGGGCATACATTTTTTTTCTAATTTCCGACTCCATCCAGCGAGTATTCCTTTCACTATAAGAGTTGCAACTCGCAACACTGTCGAAGATTCTTAAGCATTGAAATTATTTGTTTTATAGGAAGTTGATTTCAAGTCAACTTTCCGCTGAGCGTATAATACTAGACAGTAAAAATTAAATAATATTTTTTGATTTGGCATCGAAATAAAATATTTTTGATCTTCAATTGAAAAATGGTTCTCAAAGTTATTCTATTTCAGGTTCCATCGAAGCCTCGGTGGCGCAGTAGGCAGCGCGTAAGTCTCATAATCTTAAGGTCGTGAGTTCGATCCTCACCCGGGGCATGTACTATTTTTTTTCTATTTTTGTATTCCAAAACCTTTTTAGTACTGCAAGAGATTAACTCAATGATAAGGAGAGACAATATTAATTTTTGACCTTTGTTTGTCATAGACAGGTGAATATATTTATAAACAGCTGATGATTTCAAGCAAAAATTATTTTATTTTATGAAGAAGCTAAAAAAATGCTTGTTAAACAATGCAAAATATGTTGGAAGTTTGATTTCATTGATATTATGAAGTTTGGAAATTCGATGCTCATGCAGGTCAAGCAGCTATATTTTTCATTAATTCTTTTCCAGGGACTATTATTATTCTGTAATAGAGCTGTAACACTACAAACCATCCATTCCTTATAAGTGAAATTGAGAGAAGTTTTGATGCCTAGGAAGCAGATCTTGAGAAAACTTTCTATTGATATTTTTTTTTTTTAATTTTAATAGATATTGCTTTGAAAAACATCAGTAGCAGGAGCAACTGTTGCATGCAGTGCAGTTTGGAGACCAGACAAAAGCATTGAATAAAATTTTGAGTTGAGTGACATGAGAATAAAATATTTTGATTTATAATTGAAAAATGGTTCTCAAAGTTAATATATCTTACATCCTATCGAAGCCTCGGTGGCGCAGTAGGCAGCGCGTAAGTCTCATAATCTTAAGGTCGTGAGTTCGATCCTCACCCGGGGCATGTACTATTTTTTTTCTATTTTTGTATTGCAAACCTTTTTAGTACTGCAAGAGATTAACTCAATGATAAGGAGAGACAATATTAATTTTTGACCTTTGTTTGTCATAGACAGGTGAATATATTTATAAACAGTTGTGATTTCAAGCAAAGTTTATTTTATTTTATGACAAAGCTAAAAAAAAAATGCTTGTTAAACAATGCAAAATATGTTGGAAGTTTGATTTCATTGATATTATGAAGTTTGGAAATTCGATGCTCATGCAGGTAAAGCAGCTATATTTTTCATTAATTCTTTTCCAGGGACTATTATTATTCTGTAATAGAGCTGTAACACTACAAACCATCCATTCCTTATAAGTAAAATTGAGAGAGGTTTTGATGCCTAGGAAGCAGATCTCCAGAAAACTTTCTATTGATATTTTTTTTTTTTTTTAATTTTTATAGATATAGCTTTAAAAAACATCAGTAGCAGGAGCAACTGTTGCATGGCCAGACCAGACAAAAGCATTGAATAAAATTTTTATTTGACATGAGAATAAAATATTTTGATAAATCAAAAATTGAAAAATGGTTCTCAAAGTTAATATATCTCACATCCTATCGAAGCCTCGGTGGCGCAGTAGGCAGCGCGTAAGTCTCATAATCTTAAGGTCGTGAGTTCGATCCTCACCCGGGGCATGTACGATTTTTTTTGTTGCTTCTATTATATATTTATTTTATTATATATCCATGTTATGTTTATTTTTTGTTAAATCTTAAATGTGACAATATTCCCTATGGCACTTAGCGTTGTAATTGTTCCCAGGAAATTGTCTATCAATTTCGCACAAATTCGCAAGTTCACAAAGAAAACAAAATAATACAAAATTCTTGGAATTGTTATAAAAAATTCATTTAGCTTAAAGTTTGTTTGTCGCACTTAAAATGCTAGAAAGATGAAATTCCCTGAAATATAAATTTATCTAAGACAAATATATCGCACAGAAAGAAATCATTGGGAAATTCAAAAAAAAAAATTTATTGTAAAAATGCAATTGCAAAGCAAGGAACAAAAACATTTTGCAGAGAATTTTGCAATTGTAAAGCTCCTGGAATTGGAAATATTAATCTATTGGAAATAATAATATTAATAATCTATGTTTGAAGTTAAATAATGTTTTTAATTTTTATTTTTTTTTTTTTGTTATTTTCAAAATTGTATTAACTTATTTAAAGTTTAGTTTTTAGGCATAGATTTTCTACTGGCTTATTGATCAGCAATACGATGAAAAATTTTGATACTGTATATGAAAGTTTAAAGACGAATTTAAAGTCGTAGCCATAGCTAACAAATGTGTACGCATAACTTATGGAAACGGATACACAAACACACACACATACACATATACATATACATGTATGCAAAATATCTTCTATGGTAAAGTTATGCTCCCTTTTGTTGCCTGCCTTTAGTTGTTCTCCATTTCCGTGTCCCTAGCGTTATGCTAATACATGTGGCACACACACACACACACACGCAGACATATGAGCGTATAGTGTTTGTTGCTTGGGGCTTAAAATATTTTCCCAACAATCAAACTAAAAATTTCGAAAAGGATTAATAAGAACGCAACAAAAAAAAAAAAAGACGACGACGTCGACGTCGAGCATAGAAGAAGGCAACACGAAGAAGCGGCATATCCATAGAAAGACAGAGAGACAGAGAGCGAGAATGAGTGAATGAGAGAGAGAGAGAGAGAGAGAGAGAGAGAGGGAATGGGGCTGGTGAAGAATCCAAGGGGCAAGCAAAGCAATATGAAATACCCATAAGGCAACAACCGGGCTAAACCAAGTGAGATATGTGAGCTGGCTGTGACTAAGCCAAAGCGTCGTCTATGTTGTTGCTGTTGTTTTGCTGTTGTGTTGCTGATGTTGTTGTGCGTCTCGCAACGCTTTGTGCACTCATATGGAAAATATGTTTTCGTTTTTGGAATGCCACACAACAGCACGAAAGGACAGAGAATTCTAGGGATAAAGCTTACAGAGACAAGCGGCATGGACAAGAGCAAGCAGATGTAGGGTATAAAACGTAGTGTTCGTGTGCGCCGCACGCTTCGTTTGGCATTTGAATAGGTCTAAAGCGTACCAAGAAGGAAGTGAATAGCACAAAAAAAAAAGGAAGACGAGAAGAGATGAGAAGAGAAGAGAGTAAGCATTGGGCGCGTTGTTGCTTTGGCTTCAGGGCAGTAAAGCAGCAGAAGAGAAAAGGGAAAGGGAAGTGCAAACAGAGGGAGAGAGAGAGAGAGAGTTGCTGTACCGAAAATCTACACAACAGCTAACAAGGTATAACACATCAAGGACAGGCAACAAGAAACGTCATAAGGAGAAGGGGAGCATGGGAGGGGGGAGGGTTGGTTGGTTTGTGTGCTGGCAACATTTTGTTAACGGCAGCAACACGCAGCACGGCTAACTGGGCAAACATTTTCATTGCTTGACATTTATGTGTGTTCTGCGTGTAGCTGTGTCTCTGTCACTGTCTCTGTCTATATATGTGTGTGTGTGTGTGTGTGTGTGTGTGTGTGTGTTTGCTATTCCCTCTCTCTCTCTCTCTCTCCCTGCCTCTCGTATATTCTCACTCTTGCAAGCAAGAATTCATCTGTTCTGCATCTATACAACGATGACTTTGTGTTGAGCTGTAAGCCGTCTATCTGCCACTTCATTCATCTTCACATCTTTACATCTGCAACTCGACTTGTTTCGCCTCGTCTCATCGCGTCTCAACATGTCTTGTCTCGTCTCGTCTTGTATCGTTTCGTTTCGTCTCGCATTTACATCAATCTGTCGTTTCAAATCCATTGTTGCTGCTGTTGCTGCTGCTGTTGATATTGTTGATGTTGCTGATGCTGCTTCTCAATGTTATACTTCAACGTTCAGCAGCAGCTGCCTGTTGCCATTTTTTTTTTTTTGTTGCCAGATTGCCAGATTGTCAGACTGTCACACAGTGTCTCATATCGTTTATGCTATCAAGAAGTTTGTTTGCATTTCTGTTTGTCAAAAATTCTTTTAGCTAAAATCTAAGCCACTGACAGCTCAGTTGTTAAACTGCCAGTAGGCACAACTAGCTCTTCATTTCGTCTCATTGTCAAAGTCTCTTATTCTCTCTCTCTCTCTCTCTCTCTCTCTCTCTCTTTCTCAAACGTATAAAATCAGTTGAAGAATTTCAATTAAAAATAATATGAAATTATTATAGAAAATTGTTTTAGTTTCGTTTCTTCTTCATTTTTTTTTTTTTGCTTTGATTTCTTCAACTGCTGCTGCTGCTGCTGCTGCTTCTTTTTCTACTATTCGCAGAACTTTCAAAAAAGTCATTAACTATTTATTAGTTTTTCAACAACATGAACGTTTATTACAACGCTTCATTTTCATCTTCATCTTCATCTTCATCTTCATCTTCTTACTCTTGTTCTTATTCATTTTCATGCTTCTTGCCATTCTTGTTCTTGCCACTACTTTTATGCTGACAAACAGGTGGAAAAGTTCTTAACTATTTTTAGCTTTCTTTCAAGACAAAATGGTTAAGAATTGGCTTAATTGTGTTTTACTTTTGCTCATCGTTACGTTTTTCTGCGTTCTTAGTTCTGCGTTTTACGTTTCACTCTTCGCTCTTCTTTTGTGCTCTCATCGTTCTTCATTCTTCATTCTTGGAAACCATTAAAGTTATGCAATGGAAAGTTTTATCCTTGATGTCGGCTTAGTCAGTCAATTAAGAAAATTGTTAAGTAGATGAAACTCATAAGCAACAGCAACAGCAACAGCAAACAGCAACATCATCAGCAACAGTTAGAGTAACAGCTACAAAAAAAGCTTAAAAACATCTTTAAATAGCTATGAAAAATATATTTGTACAGATTATGGCTATGATTTTTCTTGGAACCAAAAACAAAACAAAAAATGCAGAGTACTTAATTTGTGAGCTTAAATACAGTGAAAACTCTCTTGGACGGACATGCATAATTGAACAATCTTCTTGATGCTCAAGAGTTTTCTTAAAAAGTCAAAGTTTTTCTCAAAAATTTAACAATTTCAAGAAAAAAAATAGCAACCCGATAATTGTGTTCGCCTTTTAGAGCGGATATTTTTTTTTGTAATCATTATATATACTCTCTTAAGCGAATACGTCTCGTCGGACAGCTTTTGTCTAATTAAAAGTGGCAAAATTGCTGCAAAGGTTCAACAAATGTCATGCATAAAGTGGTCATCCGAAGGATATCCGCCTATTAGAGCTATACTCTAAGCGAGTTTTTACTGTTTATATACACACATATATATATACTTGCATGGACACTTTTCGTCGGCTAACTTTTGGCAGCTCAAAAGAAGCGAAATTTCTCCAAAAAATCCTAAAAATTTAATGGCAAAAAATGGTCGTCCGAGGGATGTACGCCAAGTGAGTTTTTACTGTATGCTGTAAATCACATACATACATATACGCATACAGTAGTTAACAATTCATATTCTATCTGCTAACTATATATGTATGTATGTGTGTGTGTGTGTGTGTTTCCCGTTTCAGTTTACTGCCAGCTGCATAATTAAGTTATAATTTCAACGCGAAGCATTTTCCTTGCTACTACATCACATATATATAATATATATATATATATATCTCTTCAACTGCTGTTGCAGCTATCTCTTTTTCTCTCCCTCCCTCTCTCTCTCTCTCTCTCTCTCTCTCTTTTCTTTCTGTGTGTAAGTGTTACGTCTGCAATGGTGTGGGCGGTTCAATTGGGGGGCGGGTCCTTGGAGTTTTATTAACTTAATGCCTGTTCAAGCGACGCATCGCGTGGCATTTTAAATATTTAAAATTCATTTCACTTAAGACCACTTAAATGCACAAATGCAAAGCCAATCGTTGCATATTTCATAACGAATTTCGTATGCTCTGCAATCGTAAAGACACAAAAAAAAAACCGCAAGTAAGCTGCAATAATAATAGTCGACTATAGGATGCCCAGCACGGTCAAATTTAGTGGCATAACTTTTATATTTATCATACGATTTGCTTGAAATTTACACAGCATGTTTACATTTTACTGCATTAGCAGTGCTCCAAAATGTAAGCTTCTGGCTTTAAACTTGCGCTAGCTGTGCACTATTTTATGGCATCTAGTGCAATTTTTGGAGAATATGTGTGGCATGGCGAAAATCCAAAATAAACTTGATGTGCCTGCAGCTAATATAAACATTTTGTAACAATTTTCAACTCTCCAGCTCTTATAGTCTTTGAGATCCAGGCGATTATACGAATAGGATCACCTGATCCTGAGCGAAAATATACATGGAATTTGCTACGCAGGCACGGATCATGCTTGGTTTTTTGTTTTTTGTCCCATGCGAGTGTTTAATACACATCATAAACTCTGGCGAGAGGGATAACAGTCTGGATACTGAACTGTTAAAATGCCGCCTTTGACCTGATACTTTTGGGAACTGGCTATAAAAAATCTCAGCCAAACTTGAATTTACCATGAGTTATAATAATCATTTTTTTTTTTTTTTGTTTTTGTTGTTTTTTTATACAGATTTATAGATTTTCATTAAAGTAACGATGTGCAGGATAAGTACAACAGAT
>JBAMBR010004538.1:55000-57500 GCA_037044475.1 Zaprionus obscuricornis | reverse complement strand
GCGCTTTTTGCCACGTGCAAAAAGCTTAATTCGCAGCAATGTCAATGCGTGAGAGGCAGCTGAACAGGGAGAGGAAAAAGGGAAGAGTGAAGCATACGTTGTAATGGAGAGAATATGAAAGAGAGAGAGAAAGAGCGAGAGAGAGGAGAATAGAAATTGTGGTAAGCTACTTTCTTGCATTCAGTTGAATGGTCGACTAAGCGGCTTTGAGTGCAACGCGTGAAAATGCTGCAATTTGGGTTAAAAACCATTTTGGCTAAGAAAGCAACAACAACAGCAACAGCAACAAACAGACAGACAGACAGACAGACAGAAAGACAACAAAATGTAGCAATAGAAGAAGCATAAAGCAGGAAAGAAAAGGAAGAAGAACAAAGTGAAAGTGATGAAGATTTTTGTTTGTGTTGCAGTTACGGTTGTTGTTGCTGTTGCTGTTGTTGCTGTTGCTGGCGTGTGCGAATCGTTGACAAAAACAGCAAAATGAAGACAGCAACAGCAGCAGTAACAGTAAAAGTAAACCTAAAAAAGAGAAAAACTGCTGTAGAATAAATAGTGCAATAACAAGCAAAAGACTGAGAATGAAGACTAAGAACAAGTAAAAGATGAAGAAGCAGAGGCAAAAGCAGAAGAAGATGAGAATAGAGCAGAGCAGAGTAGAGCAGAAATATATAATGACGACGCTGAGCATGACATTAGCGAAAGTGAAATGAAAATAAACAAAATAAAAAAAAAAAAAAATAAGTAAAAAATGAAAATAAAAAAATGGAAGGGCAAAAAATGCTGTGAGAAAAGTTTGAAAAGCTGATGAGAAAAAAAATGTGTAAAATTAATAAAGAAAAAATATAGAGCTATAAATAAAAGAGGGAAAGTGTGAGGGAAAGAGAGAGCTGAGAGAGAGAGAGAGAGAGAGAGAGAGAGAGAAAGAGAGAGAGGAGAAATAGCGAGCATAATTGACAGAATGCTAAAATTTTGTTAGCTGTAAAATCAATTAAATAAGAATAGACAAAGAAAGAAAGGCAGAGAAATAGAGAGAGAGAGAGAGTGACTGTGACTGAGCGAGAGAGAGCGAATGCGAAAGCTAAAAGAAATTACAAACTTTTGCATTGTCGAAATTTACTATGCAGCCGACAAACAAAATTGAAAGCAAACATTGAAAGCGCTTTGTCTGCTGCAGCTTTTCATTGCTTTTAAGGCAAATTAATTAAATTAATATACAAAAAAAAAAAAAAAAATACTAAAGTTGCAAGTTTTGCTATACTTTCAACAAGTTGCAACAAGTAGCCAGCCAGCCAGCCAGTCAGCACTTAAAGCATGAAATTTAGCTAACTGTTATATAGAGCAGCAAAGCTACTGTAAAAGTAAAAAGAATCTCAAACACACACAGACACACACACACACACATACAAATAAAATGTATACTAAATCCACTTGAGCCTCACTTAAGGAATCGAAAGTCTCGATTGAGTGTTGGGCTAACTCTTTAAGCAACCCTCTCAACTCTATACTATGTTCAAGTCAGGTATATATATATATATATATATATATATATGTGTGTGTGTGTATGTGTGTGTGTTTGTTTTGGAACAACATTCTATTTCACATTGTTGCTGTTGTAGCTGCTGCTGCCTGTTGTTGTTGTTGTTGTTATTGGGTTTCGACCCTAAAGCAGAAACCATTAATAAAATCAGTTCAGTTAAGTTCAACATATATATGGTATATATATATATATATATATATATAAATAAGAAGTGCAAACGACCGAAGACTTTCATCAAAGGCTTAGGATACACTAAGACGAAGAGCAACAGTAGCAGCAGCAGTAGCAGCAGCAGCAGCAACATCAGAAGTAAAAGCTGCAACTTTTCTTTAATCGATTCGACAAAATAAAAGAAAATGTTTACGATGCCATGTGAAATTGTCCAATACTTACACACACACACACACACACACACACAGACACACACATACGCATATAGATACACGCACATAAATGCGCACAATTACTCAAAATCTGTAAGCGGCTTTAGGTTTCTCTTCTAATATTTTTGCCCTTTACCGCCCCCTAAACCAATTTAGGGTTCACTCATTTTCTCTACTAACTCTTATACTCTCTCTCTCTTTCTCACTCTCTCTCACTCACTCTTGCTTTCTCTCTGTCTTTACTAATCTTTTGCTTTCCACTTTAACTCACACTCACTTGGCAATCCGCAACGCATTGCCTTTTGGTTCAGCAGCCTAAACTGACGCCACGTTCCTCTTCAAATCTTCAATCTCCAAAAGAAAAAAAAAATCCGAAAAAAAAGGCTTAAGCTCAATTTGGAAACTGCTTGGTGGCGGCAGGATAGCAGCAACAGAGAAATATTTGCAAAAAAAAAAAAAGAAAGAGACGAAAAAAAAGAGAAATGAAACGCGACACTTTGGCGAATTGCTGTGATTCGTTTTGCTTTTGCTTTAACATTTTTTTTTTTTTTTTTTTTGGGGTCGTTTTCAGTCTGGATTT
>JBAMBR010004538.1:0-50000 GCA_037044475.1 Zaprionus obscuricornis | reverse complement strand
TATAGACGAGAGCAGGAACCGTAAATAAATTATTAAAATTAATTAATTAATTAATTAATTGATAAAAAGAAATTACAAAAAAAAATTAAAAATCCGAGAAGCGCAAAAACAAAATTTTTTTTTTGTTTTTACTTTACTTTGAAAGCTTCAATAGTTTAAATTTGTATTTCCAATATTTATTTAAAAAATTGCAGTTAATTTTTAAATCGATTTTTTTTTTTAATTTTAAAAATAAAAAAAAATTTAATTATTAGTTTTAAATTTTAATTTTCAAAATCCAAGCAAAATTTTTTTATTTTCAAATTTTTATTTGAAAATTTAAAGTATAAATTTTATGTTTAATTTTTATTTTAAAAATATTCTGTAATTTTTTATTTAATTTTTATTTGAAAATTTAAAGTATAAATTTTATGTTTAATTTTTATTTTAAAAATATTCTGTAATTTTTTTTTTAATTTTTATTTGAAAATTTAAAGTATAAATTTTATGTTTAATTTTTATTTTAAAAATATTCTGTAATTTTTTATTTAATTTTTATTTGAAAATTTAAAGTATAAATTTTAGGTTTAATTTTTATTTTAAAAATATTCTGTAATTTTTTATTTAATTTTTATTTGAAAATTTAAAGTATAAATATTATGTTTAATTTTTATTTTAAAAATATTCTGTAATTTTTTATTTAATTTTTATTTGAAAATTTAAAGTATAAATTTTATGTTTAATTTTTATTTGAAAAATATTCTGTAATTTTGTATTTAATTTTTATTTGAAAATTTAAAGTATATATAATTATTTTTATTAAAAATTAAAAATTAAAATACAAATAATATTTCACAATTTTAAAATTATAAAAATGAAAATCTGCAAGCTAATATGCCGCATAGAGAAACTTTTGTTGAAGCTGTGTTGCACAAAGTGTTTCTTGCAATTGTAGCAACAAGTATGCGGGGCGATCAAAACTTCTTGCATAATATACATATACATATATGTACATATGTATGTGTGTGTGATGTAATACGATTTACAACAAGCAAAATGCACTGATAAATCAGCTGTATATAGTATATAGTTTATATAGTATATATACATATATATAGTCATAAATCCATTTAATTTAATGCAGATACAATTTCTCTTAACTTGTTTGCAGTTTGCTTGCATCATGCAACAATTGTTGTTGCTGCCTGTGGGCAATGTTAAAAGTTGCTTGATTATTGGACTTGATGTTCAGTTTGAGTTTTAGCTGACTTTTAATTTTTATTTTTGCTTTATTTTTATTTTATTTTATTTATTTTTTAATTTATTTTTAATTTTTATTTAATTATTCTATTATTAATTAATATTTATTTATTTATTTTCTTGCTTAAATATCATGCAAACTTTTTATTTTTCTATGTTAAGCTGCAACTAACTAAATTTGACCCTTAATTCAATGCAACTCTCTCTTGCTCTCTCTCTGTCTGTTTGTCTGTTTCTCTGTCTCGCTCACATAAATGATAGACAATGCTTGCTAAATTGTTGTACAACATGCTGCTAACTGCTAAAACGAGCCATTGCATACTTTATGAGCTGGGATTAGGGTCATTAAGACACACATACAAACACACACACACACACACACATATATATACACATATACATATACATATACACTGTCACATCTCTATATAGTTTGTCAGACACAACAGCAACAGTTGGTGCTCCTGGTCTCCCTGTTTTTGGTCTTCCTAAATCTCCTACATTCCATTGACTAACTCACACTAACTGTGCGCGGCTGTGTGTGTGTGTGTGTGTGTGTGTGTGTGTGGGAGTATGTTTTTAGTAGGATGCCCGTTTAGTATTGCTGTTGTTGGAATAGGAGTTGGGCGTTTGGTGACATGCGGCAAACCACAAAACGTTTAGCGCTTAGACCAACAACAACAGCAACAGCAGCAGCAGTAAGAGCAACAACAATAGCAAGAGGAAAACTCAAAATATAGCAAGTCAAGTGGTTGGTCACCTTAATAGAATACTTGCACACACACACACACACACACACACGCATACACATATATATACATATAAAGCATATAATATATAGAATATAGTAGATGTATATGTCACTTATACTTTCGGAGCGGAACTGTACCTGCTGCCTGCTGTATGACTCATCCGTAGGCTTCTCTTTTAAGCTACATGTTTCTATGCTTTATTTTTATTTTTATTTTCTTTTTAGTTTACGCTTTGGATTTTTCGTTATTTTGTTTTAGCAAATTGTTAGAACTTTTATTTTTAGATGCCGACATTGAGCGACATAAACATAAACATAACGACAATGTTGCACATATAATAAGATTCTTGCTGCGGCGGAACGAACGACAAAATGATTGGAGGGGAACGTAAAAGTAAAAGCAACCCCCGAAAAAAAATACACACCAGAGGAAAAAGAAGTAGAAGTAGAAAAATTAAGAAGACAAACCTTTACTCAGCCGGCAGTTCATTGAACGGCCACGAAGTGATGATGATAATAATGATGATGATATTGATGATGATGATGATGATAATGATAATGACAATGACGCTACCTTCTTAAGTGTTTGGCTTGAACTCAGAGGGTAGCCTTGCCCTTACTATATATGCGAAACAGCTTATGGGCGGATTTGGGGAAAGGTGAAGGGGGAAAATGGCGATGGGGTGTGTGTGTGTGTGTGTGTGTGTATCTGTCATATTGTCAGGCAGGCTGTTGTAATTCTGTTCCGTTGATTGTGCTTCAGCAACAAATCGATTTTCATTGATTGATTATGCGTCAGGGTCTTTGCCATTCTACTCTAGCACACACTCCCCCAGTATATCACACCACACCACACCACACAATATACACTCCACGAGCCAAGTCTCCCTTTTCCCCACTACCTTCGAAATTTGTTGTTGTTTTGTCTTGAAGGCAGACGAGTAGGCACGTCCGTTAGTGACTTTTCACTCATTGCCACTGCCAAAAAAAAAAAAAAAAAAAAAAATGTTAGACAAATGCGTGAGGCATAAACGAGGCCCGTGAAAGGTCAAATATTGTGGTAAACAATGTACAATGCGTGACGCCGATAAATCAATATTAAACAACATACAACACACAACAACGAGAGCTGAAAGCAACAACAACAACAACAAAAATAAAAAGAAGCATAGAAAAAAAATTAGAAGCTAACAAATTGACAGAGCAAACGACACACAGAGACTGACAAAAAGAGACAGAGAGAGTGAGAGAAAGAGAAAAAAATGAAATTGAAATTGTAAAAAGTGAAAAGTGAAAATATGTGCAAATATTTAAATGAAAAACTTCTTTACATTCATTTCGTAAATAAATAAATGTTGAAGACTAGCAGAAAAAAATAGATATATATATATATATATATATATATACCTAGATCTGGTACTAGATATTGAATATAGAAATTCATTTAATTGTAATTCTGCAACTGTTACTTCTGTTGCTTCTTCACTTTTGACCTTTATGACTTTCAACACTTGAAAAATGTTTCAATAATTTGTTTTTATAGATCTGCTGATACTTTCAAATTATGGCAAAAAACAGATAACATAAAAATATTTAAGTAGAATAAAATATAAAATAATCAGCCTGCCGGCTATGTCATACACTGTTATTCAGGCAATGCTAGCTATATGATATGGTGCTCCGATTACACTACACTCAAATTCTGTAAGTTTCAGCTGGTTAGCCTTAGGTAGAATAAAGTTTTTTCAACAACAACTTAATTTTCCAACAATTGTTTCTATGCCAGCTAAATAATATAGTCGTCCGATCCGCCCGGTTTCGACTTATATATAGTTGATAAGCATAGCGAGTATGTAGAGTTACATTTAGATAGCTTTAATGGGATACACGGACAAACAGATTTGAAGCCTGATATTGATGCTGTACAAGAACATATATATACTTGGTGGGTTAAGCCAAGCCTCTCTATGGATCCTGCAAACTCCTGAATATGCGGAATATACCCTTTGCAAGTGTATAACCAGAAGAACAACTTCTCAACTCTGTCAAAGACACGTTTCAGCAAATAAAATCAATGGAAATTGTATATATGTATGTACATAGATATAGATATAGATATAGATATAGATATAGATATAGATGAATACATACACATACATACATACATACATTTATACTATGTGACTCAAATATAAAAAGAATTTTTATTTTATTTTTATACAGTCAGCTTTTCAGTATGATATTTTGTACCCTGTACATGCATACAGTAAGGTAGCTTAGCACTTAACTTTATGTTTGTACAAATACAAAAAAAAAGAAGAAATTTCCCATAAATTCTTGAATATATTTGCTTTGTCTGAGCATGGGTATCTTATGGTCACGTATGATTTGTCTGTTGGCTTTTCCTAACTTGTTTTACTTGAATTTGTTGGTAGATTCCTTTTTTTTATTTCGCATTCAAGTGCAGCATGCATTGAAATTCCCGTAGCGATCCATAGTCAGACAACGTACAAGAGAAGAGAAGGAAGAAAAGAAGTGAAAGAGTGGGAGATGCACAGAAAGAGACAGGGAACAGTATGAATTTGAAGAATAGTGTATGAATGTTATATGTGTGTGTGTCTGTGTGTGTCTGTGTGTTATATGGCGAAACTGGGGACAGCAAGTGAAATTTTGTGTGCATAGTGCATGCTTAATTGAGTTGTCCTGTTTCCAACCCGTACCCCGCCTGGTCACCAAGCAATGTCCTGCATCACAAGTGGGCGTGGTCTCATATCAAAGTGTATGTGTCTACTATCTCTTTCTATGAGCGTCTGTATGTGTGTGTGTGTGTGTGTGTGTGTGTGAATTTGTCTGTTTGTATGATGTGTCAACCAGTTTATCGAAACACCCGACCGGCCGCTTGAAGTCATCCGACAACCACCCAAAAAACATTCCTGTTTACTCATCAACCAATCTCTCCATCTTTCCATCTACCCCAAAAAATCTATACCCATTTGCACATGTGTATGCTACCCCTTGGTCCCCCCTTGGCCTAACCCTAACCAAGTTCTAGCAATAGTCGTCGGGTGTCCGTAAATCGGTCGCGTCGCTTCAGTTGATTTTCATGTCACTGACAAAACACATTTTGTTTTTGTGTACATTGGTAAATATCACATAGTGTAAACTTGTCATGGGTCATGCAGGGAGGTTGCCTGCAGGGTTTGCTTAACGTTTTGCTGTTGAACAAACGCTCCAAAATCGTTCCGAACCAACATAGAAACAAGAAGGCAAAATTGTTGTTGTTTTCGAGGGCGTCTCTCATGTAGCACATGGCACACACACATATGCATATACATAGACATAGACATAGACATAGATTTTTCTGGCCTGTGCATAGAACGATCATTTCATTTATCTGAACGGAAGCTGTCACAACATGTTGGAATGTTTAAATAGTTTCCCATCCCTCCAAAAAAACAAAAAATAAAAATATTTCGTATTCATTTCGAAATTGTTTCACAATCAAGCTAAGAATTTATTATCAAAATCAAACAATGAACTGCATGTTGCTCCAAAGTCAAAGGACTTGCTCTGTATATAGAAACAGAGAGAGAGAGAGAGAGAGAGAGAGAGAGAGAGAGAGAGAAAGAGAGAGTTCCATAGAAACATTTCATTAAGTTGTTGGAAATTTCATTTTGTTAAGTAGCAAAAATTTTGTGTTGTCATGCTGAAATTGAAATGAAATTTTGCAATTGCAAAACCTGCTGGTAAAAGTTTCGTTTCCAAAAAAAAAAAAAATATATATATATATATATATATATATATATATGTATATAAAGTAAAATATAATATTTGAACAGCTAAAAAACAAAAACTTTTTAGTTTTACCCAAAACATACACACACGTAGAGATACACAAGGATAAACTAAATAGAATTAAGCCACAATACGCACGCACAGATGTTGCCAACCAACTAGAGCAGGCAACCAACAGGTTAGCTAATTTTGCAAAAAATTTTGCCATTTGGTAATTTAGAATATAGTGAGTACTAAGTGAATAGTTTTTATGAATTTTACAAATGAATACTTTTCTATTCATTACATATTCCCACTCACACTCGCATGCTGTGCTCACCATCATCATCATCAACATGAACATCAATATCAACGTTATTACTATCTCTCTATCTCTGTCATGAACAGAACTGAGGACAAAGTTTAGTTAAAGCAAAGCCACAAATACGATTCTGTCACTGATAATGCCAAAACCAACAATAAGCTATAGAATGGCGCAGCACAGGTAGCAGAGGTAGCAGAAGTAGTGAAAAGTAGTTAGGACAAAGTAAAGTAGGAATGGGTTATGGCTGATGACAGGATTGGCTCGTGCTTGTGCAGGCACAAAAAAAAAAGTTTACACTACTCTGATTTTAATTTCCCAAATTGCATTTGGCGTCATTATTTATGCTATTCACTTGCTGCTTTCACTTAAAATTGGCTGCTCGATAACGATGACGGTGACGATGATGCTGGCGACAGGTGAAAGAGGCAAACAACAACAACAACAACAAAAATAACAACGAGAAGTACAAGAACAAGAACAAACTCGTTTATTAACACGATTGGGGCGTCGCGCTGCGGCGTGCTGCCATATAAACTACTTACTACAGCTTGGCTTCAAGTCCTAAAAAAAAAAGTAAGAAAAAAAAAAAACAGCAGGAAAAAGCCCTTCAGCTACAGCAACACCATCAGCAGCAGCAGCTCTACCAACAGTTGTAGCTGCAAATTTTTTTTTTTTTTTTGGTGTTGTTGCTACTCCAATTCGCCTTCCTTGACGCCATCGTTCTCCAAGTTTTTTTTTTTTGTGCATCGCTGTTCTCTAATCGATTTTTGATGAGATTTTTGTATTCAATTTTGGTTTTGATAGGCGACGAACGCATCAACTTTCTTTGTGTGATAAGGGGGAATACTCACAGTCTTTCTATCTTTGTCTCTGTCTCTATCTCTTTCTCTTTCTCTCTCTCATTCAGTCTTTCATACTCTGTCTCACTGTAGTGTCTGTCTGTGTGTGTGTGTCTCTCTCTCTGTGGAAATAGCTGGCGATAATGGCGGCAAGAAAACGACCAGGACAACGACGCCATTGACATAATTTTGCAAGGCTTTTGTTTGGCGCATGGCATGGAATGAAATGATGGTGCAAGATGCTTGAAGGGGGCCGCCAGAAGTGTTATTATGCTTACCACTGTCACTGAGTATGCCTCAGCATATATATATATATATATATTTATGTATGTGTGCGTGTGTGTGTGTGTGTACTCGTTTAATACCTCATTCCCATCTGCCACAGCATATCCGATAAAGTAAACTGTTTTCATTTCGATGGCATTTTTGTTTGGCTTTCATTTCCTTGAGCAAGTTGATTCACGTAGTGCTCCTTGTTCTTGTTGCTGTTGCTGTTGCTGTTATTGTAATTGTTGTTGTTGAACTACACTCTCTCATAACTGGACTTTCTATATGTATGTATCTGTGTGTATGTTGGACAAAGTTGATTGCATTGCACTAGCTACATATATTCCTACATACGGACATATAGTCGAATATATCTAGAGCGCTGTGCACTATACACAGCACGTATGGCAACATTACCAACACCAAATAAAGCATCCCATGAAACTTTTAGTTATTATAACTGGCAATCCTAGGGTATACAGAGTAGGCATAACTATATAATAGCAGGAAATCTATGCAACAGGCATAAGATGACTTGTCAGAGTCCATAAAATATAGATTCTTGCTCAGCAACAATATTAGAAGCAATTGAATAAAGTCGTATTATCTCGGATAACCACCTGGATCTTAGAGACTATAAGAGCTACGGGTTTCAGTTTTGGTGTTTGTATTAGTTGCAGCCATGCCTCCTCGTGCCTACATAAGTTGAGAATATTTTGATAAAATAGTTGAACAATTTTTTCTGTGAGATGTCAATATTTTAGGACGTACTGTATAAATTTTATTCAGATGCGTTGGCAAATATAGAACATTTTTTTTTCTGTTGCATCTTTATAGGTTTTCAGCATCTGGCTTAGGTACTGAGTATCCTATAGTCTAACACATTCAATATGAAGTATTTTTGGTTGTTTGTTTTATTTTTAAGTTCATTTTCCTGTCGAAAATTTCATCTTTACTATTCATCGAACATGTATAGTATTTGATCTAAACGGAAATCAAATGAGTGTCAAGTCCTATATATATATGTACACGTACATAGCTCAGAGCATACAAAGCATTTCAAGTTGTTGTTGTTGTTGTTGGCCATTTTGTCGGTTGACAATTGGATTTGATTCAGATGCTATGGGCACATTCAAACAGAAACAGAAGAACAAGAATCTATACCATATATATATATATATAGTATATATAAAATGTATAAAATCAGAGAAACTGCATGTGGTGCTTCAGTCGCATCTGTCGCACCTGTGTTTTGTACAGTTTCCTCCCTGCCCTTCTACAAAAAAAAAAGGTGCCCTGCCACTTTAGCTCCTTCTCTCTCTATCTCTTTCTCACTCTTTCGTTCTTTGGCATTCATAGTGAAATTGGCAATTTCATTTTCGTTCAAGGCTGACGAAATGCATTTCCTGAAAATGAATGGCGACAGCGGAAAGCCGGTGAAACGAAGGAAGTGCACACGCCTGACACACAAATGAAGTGGACCGTCGCGACGTTTGTGCCATGGCAGGAATGACAGAAATTCGCATCTTCAGGGTACGTTTGAAATGTCAAGCTGATTCGAGCTGCTCACAGTCTCGGGGCTTGGCCTGACACTCGTATCCTGGCTCTGGTGCTGGCTGTTGCCCTGCTGGTCCTGGTCCAGCTGCAAAATGTCAAACATTATTGCAAGGACAGTCGGAGCCGGAAATGCGACAGTAGGGGGAACTCATTCAAGCATCCAAGCACCCAACCATGTAACAAGCAAGTAGCAGCAGGCACACACAAAACACACACACACACACATAGTATACAAATATAGTAGCATATAGCATATCGTATATTGGTGTTGGCTTTAAGTTGTGCCAGGTGCCTAGGTTAAACTATGTAGAGCAGGTATGCTTAACGTCAGGATCAAATGCGTAAGACAACTAACATATGCCCAAGGCGCTCCTTATCCTCAATTTCAAATCTATTCTCATCCCTAGCTACCCCTTGTCTTGTAAATATAACTCTCTCTCTCTCTCTCTCTCTCTGGCTGTGTGTGTGTGTGGCAAGTGCAGCTTAATGTACGTTGGAACAGAATAGCTATTATAATTACCGTTACTGTTTTAGAGCTACTAATATGTAATATCGTTGTCTACTTGATTAAGACGTTCACTTAGCCCTCCGTTCACAGTTATGTTTGTGCATGCATCCTGAAGCGTTACTTCAATTTCACATACTTAGTGCAACAACTACTAAGATGATACATAGGGTTAAAGGACCATAGTATATTACCAATAATACAAATACTTCATTAGCAAGTATTGGAAACTCAATTTAGTAAGCACCGCAACCCACAATCCCTGATCAGCCCCCATTGTCAATTTGAACTTTGTTGCAAGTATATGTTGCACATAAAATGCAAATGCACAAAATGTAAATTTGAATTTGAAATTTCGAATGCAAAATTCAAATTCAAATTCAAATCGAATCCAAAATACAAAGTCTAAGTATAAACAATGATCAGAATTTTATTTTATTTTATTTTATTTTATTTTTATTTCTTTTACTTTTCTTTGCATTTTGCTTTATCTTTTAGTTGTAACTTCAAACTTTCTAAACTTGCACTTACATCTTCTTTCCCATCTCATTTCCCCTATGCCTGCTCCTTTTGCATTTGTCTTATTCGACGAACTTTTACATTAGTCGTTTCTTTGAGAGTTTCAGTTACTTACTGTAAAACTTCTTTATACTCTTTTATGCAATAATTACGAGCGGATATATACGTGTACTTCACACTTTTTGTGGGGTAACTTTTTATAGAGTATTTAATATTCGTGTAATAGTTAAAAACACTTACCAAAAGTACTCGAATTACAACATTAAACAAATCGATGGCGTAGACACCTGTAATGAAAAGAAAGAGAGAGAGTGAGAGTGTGAGTGAATGATGAGTAAAAGAGTAAGATAAAGTTGAGATACTACTATTAGTTGGGGTTTTTTTTTTTTTTTTGACAGTCTTGTCATTGAGTTCATTAGCTGCTTCTTCTATAGCTAACACTTCCCGTTGCTCTTGCTTTTCATTCTCTCAACTAACTTTCACTCGTAGTATTTCTCTTTTTCATTTTCTTTTTTTTACTTTATTAATGATGCAACTGTCAAAGTAAGCAGAACTCGTAACTATTAAAACGGAAACGGAAACGTTCACTCAACTAATTAATTATAGTTTAGCCAACGGATGAGTATAAGATGAAGCAGCAGCAACAGCAAAGCAAATAAAGTGCAAATAGAAATTGAATTGGAAATGAAATTGTATAAAGTAAACGTTACTGTAACTTTAATTGTAATTGTATTTGTAATTCTAACTGTAACTGTTACTGTAACTGTAACTGTAACTGTAACTGTAAACGATTACAGTATCAGTAACAATCATGTCAAAATCAAAATCAAAAATGTTTTCTGACATGCATCACGTAAAAGATTGAAATGTTCGTCAACGTAATGCAACTTTAAGAACTTAAGTCTCTATGCTATGCAACCCGAAACCTGAGACACATTTGTAAACTTTAAGCTCAAAAGCTTTAAGAACTTGTTGTATTCTTGCTGTTGTTGTTTCTTTGTGTTTTTAGTAGTTAAATCTTAAAGATTTTAATGTTTTTTTTTTTTTTGCAAAGTATTCGATATCCAAAATTGCCGCAAGGCGTTAAAAGTCTTAACATAAGAGTCTCAGTGAGCCTCATTTTCATTATTATGGTGTAAAAACTTTTTGGTTAAAATTTTTGCTACTGTCACAGAATTCGTTTACGGCTAAAGAAAACAATTAAAAGAATTTATTGCTTCAGTTTAATGAATTTTTAGCTTGTTTGCATGCACTACGCACACCCGAGAATGTGTACACTGTGCAGTAAGCAGTAAGCAGTAAGCCGTAAGAGCAGACACAAACGGTCAAAAGGGTGAGTATATAAATGCTGGTGGGGCTGGGGCTGGGGCTGATGGTGCTCGTGGTGGTAAGGGGGAAAAGCTGTAGGTTAGCCATGTACGCAACGCAGCAATTTCACTTGGCAATTTTGATGAGCGAAAGAAAAATGAAGCGCCACAGGTGTAAAATGTATATAAATCTTTCGTATAAGTAGCGTGTGTATGTATGTGTGACAGAGAGAGGGAGAGAGAGACAGAGATTGTATGTGTGTGTTTGTATGTGTGTGTAACCCTGTGCTGTATGAGGGTAAAAATAACTGTTATTGTTACAATGTTTAATGAAGTTTTTCACTCTGTTCTCTGCTCACTTCTCACATTTTTTTTTTTTTTTTGTGTTCCTTTTATTTTATTTTTGAATTTTCTGCCTTTTGTTTTTTGTTTTTTTTTTTTTTTTTTTGGTTAGCAGCTGCTTTTCCCCAAATTGATGCTCGGCCTTATGTTCATTCTGCCAACTGGCAAATATGCAAAACATTTTCAAAAATACCAAAATAAAAAAAAAGAGCAGAGCAACAACAACAATAATAACAACAACAGCAAGAGCAAAATGGTAGAAGAAGAGAAACGAGTTTAAATGTATTATGTTTTATGTGTATAAAACGCTTTTGTTATTTTCCCCCCCTATTCTCAATTATTCCCTGGCCACTTTGTTCTCTGTCTCTCTCTAGCTTTTACTCTTTTTTTTCACTTCTTCTTCCTGCTTTCTTCCGGAATTCATTTGCACGAAGGGCAATTAACGTGCAAATTGTTGAACTGAACACGAAATGATGATAAATCCAACAACAACAACAACAAAAAAATCTGATAAAAATGAGAGAAAATATTTTATTTTTACTGTGGAAGGGGGAAACAAGAGATGAGCAACTTATCAAAGTAAAATACTAATAAATACTCTATATGCATCTGTGGTTGTCTGCTTTTTTTTTTTAGTATAATTCGAATATTTATAGTTTTTTTTCCTATAATTCTTTAATATTTTTTTTTTAGTATATTTATGGTATTATTTTTGAAATTTTTTTTATATATTTTCTAGTTATATTTTCATTATAATTTTTTTTTTTGCTATTTTTTTTTTTTTTTTTAAATATGACTGTTATATTTCTGGTATATATTAAATACTCTAAATATTTATTTAAAGTATTTTTTGATTAATGTTTAATATATTTCTGATATAGTTCTGATATATATTTTTTTTTAAATATTTTTAGTATATTTATATATTATATTTTTTATATCTTTTTGATATTTATGAAATATTTTTTTTTTATATTATTTTGCCATATATATTTTTTACATATTTTTTATATATTCTTAGTATTCTTTAGTATATTGCCACAATTTTTTTTTTTTGGTATATTTCTAGTATATTTGTTGTAAATTTCTATTATATTTTTTGGCAGCTATTGCTATTTGAATCTTCATCTCATGTTTACAGGGTATAGCTAAATTTGAATGCTACCATTATCAAAATTAATGGGTTGAGTGTGTAGTGTGTAGTGAAGGCCTTGTGCTTGTATTTTTTATTATTTTTTTTTACTTTCATTTTTTGCTTGTGCGCTGATAAACACGTTTCCGTTTTTTTCAAACAAAATTGTTGCATAAATTAAGGCGTCGATGCCTGAACAAACTTCGATAGCCAGCAAAAGTAAACATGTTAGGTAAAAGATGAGAACAGAATATTGAGCCTTAGGCAAGCTAAGAGCACAAGCAGAAACTGGGGCAAAAACCAGACAAAAAAAAAATAAAAAAAAAATAAAAAACCTAGAAACTGAAACGAACTGATTGAAGTTGCTGTCCAAGTGAGAAGAAGTTGAAGGCATCACGTCAAGGAATTTTGTGGTTAGCAATTGCAGCGATTACTCTAAGCTGTCAGCAGTAAAACTTTCCAATTGCTACAATCGTAATGCACTATACTTTGCCATTTACCACTTGCCACTTGCCACTTGCCACTTGCAACTCACCACAGCGCATTCAGTTTTAGTTTTAGTTTCAGTTTCAGTTTCAGTTTCGCATACGAATTTGTGCGAAATTCGAATGTGCGAATGTTGAATGCCAATTTTTCATGTTTTACAAATTCTTAGCAAATGAATATTTAATGCTATTCGATGAAAATTTGCTAGGAAACAGTGTTGAATTGTTAGTTTCTTGGCTTCAATGTTTGGCTACTGTTGCTGCTGTCTGCTGCTGCTGCTACTACTGCTGCTGCTGTGTGTGGGTATTAGTTGAGCTTTTGGCTGGTCATCAATTGTTACTCGTTTTTTTTTTTTATTTTCGTTGGCTAGCCAATGGTATATCTCTGTCTCACTTGCACACACTTGATGGCATCGCCAGAGATTTTCTAAAGATTTACGAGCCAAAAGCCAAAGTCATTGGCCAAACCTTGGCAAATTTTTGGCAAATTGACTTTTGCTGCTGCTACTGCTACTGCTACTGCTGCTGCTGTTGCTGCTGCTACTGCTACTTCTTCTTTTTATTTTTAGCCAAGGCGACAGTATTTTTGGGGCGTCAAGCCAAAATGCCAAACGGCACAGTAGCAATGGCAATTGCCATGCAACACATTGTGGCAGCAACATAAGACTTACAGACTGCAGCAACAGCTAGAGGCTACCAGCTTATCCGGTCCATAAATTAACAACTTGATTATGTCGAACCCGAAAAGCAAATAATGCTAATGCTAATGCAAATGCTAATCATAATAATGATGATGATGATGATGATGATGTTGATGATGTTGATGATGTTGATGATGCTGCTGCTACTACTGCTACTACTGCTTGCTGCTTGCTGCTACTGATAATGCTGATTGTAACAAGCACGCATCCCGTTTGGCTTTTGTGGCTGGCAAATTGGGACTTCAACTGCTGCCAGGACATAACTAAATTAAAATTTTGCGCACAAGGACAATGAACGAAACGTCCAGAAACCGACAAGAAATTCGTCGAAAAATACAACTGCAAATGGTAGCAAGGCAAGCAGCGGGATATGCGATGAGTTAAGGCTTAGGCTTTGGGGCACAGCTTGGGGCACAATTGCGTTTTGGTTGAGTTTTTTTTTTTATTTTTTTTTTTTGTTCTCGGTTGAGTTTTGTTGGGTTTTTGGTCGGAGTGATAGGAGTGGTCGTTTCTGGTGGGTACACTTCTGGTCCGGTTGCCAGTTATCAACAGTTATCATGGCAATGGCGAAATGGCAAAATGAAAATGAAAATGAAAATGAAAATGAAAAATGAGACAAAGAATTTATCAAACATCCGCTTCCGGCGTACAAGCTAACAACCAAAACGGAGAAATGGAAAACAGCAAAACGAAACAACGAGACAAGAGCATCAACAGCATCAGACAGCAGACAACAGACAACAGGCAGCAGGCAGCAGGCAACAGGCAGCATTAGTAGCAGGCAGCAGCAGTAGCAGTAGCTACAAAACAGGATAAGGAATAAAGTGAGCTTATGGCGGTTTGTGTCGCATCCAATTTACTGCATAGCGCATCAACATTTCCAGCGAGACAGAGACAGATATACTGAAATAGAGATAATAGCAAATGCAGCAAGAGTAACAATGTACAAAAGCTGATAGAAAAACTGAGAAAGAGAGACAGAGAGAGAGAAAGAGAAAGAGAGAGTCAAATGACATCCTATTAGTAGTATGAAAAGTAAAGTAAAGAAAATTGTAAATTGTTTCATTGTTTTATTGTTGCATAATTAAAGTCAAAAGGGAATGCAATCAGCAGCTCAATTTACAGCAAATAGTAAAGAATAACAAATGGAGAGAAAAGACATAGAGCGATACTATTAAAAAAAACAAGTAAGAAAGCTATAGTTGAGTATGCTCGACTATTTAATACTCGGTGCCCAAAGTTATATTATACATTTATTTTGCTCGTGCTGCGCACTCGCCAATTTTAAGTTAATATAAAAAAAAAAATTTGAAAAAAAAAAATTTTTAAAAAAAATTTTTTAAAAAAATTTTTTAAAAAAAAAATCGTCTCGGGAACCGAACCGCGGACCTCATGCACGCGAGTTCAACCCTCTAACCACTGAGCCACGCTCTTCACAAGTGTGAGAAACACTGAGTAAATGTTGCCGTCTTATGGGGTGAGAACAGCAACTTTTGAAATTTGAATTGTGTATAACTTCCATGTTTATTATCCGATCTGTACCAAATTTGTACACAACGTCCAGATAAACATATTCTAACTTTGTACCAAAATTCGTTTTTTTGATTTGTGGAGGCGGAGGGGGGGCGTGGCAAAAATCCAAAATAAACTTGATCTGCCTGCAAACACTACAAACACTATGCAAAAAAAATGAAGTCTCTATCTCTTATAGTCTCCGAGATCTGTGTGTTCATACGGACGTACAGACGGACAGACGGACAGACGGACATGCTCCAATCGACTCGGCTGTTGATCCTGAGTCAGAATATATATACTTTATGGGGTCGGCCACGAATCCTTATGGGTGTTACATACATTTGCTCTTGTCACTAACCCAATATACTCTTGGTACCCAATGGGCACCGAGTATAAAAAGCAACATCTACCCGCTACCCATATGCTAAAAATCTATTCTGACATAACAAGGAAATTTGAATATTACATAACTTTCATGTTTATCATCAGATCTGACACAAATTTACACAGCATGTTCACATCGAGCAATATTATTAGTTTACCAAAATTCTAGTCTCTCGGTTTAACATTGTATTTATTGTGCATTGCTTTTTAAGCATATGTATGATTTTTACCGGCATGGCAAATATCCAAAATATATTTGATCCGTCTGCAACTAACACAAACACATTGCAAAAGATTTGAAAGGTCTAGCTCTTATACTCGCTGAATACCAGAAGTTTGTCCGAAGAGACCTATAGATAGGATCACCAATATTTTTGTTTATATAACATCTGTCATGCCTTCTGATGTCTGTTGCTTCTTATTGCGCCTGCATCCCCCTTAACCGTGCTTTGGATACTATATAAAAATATTCTATAGCAACAATTTGAAGCACAATGGAAAAAAATATATATATCTATAAAAATTTTGATAGTAAATCTCATTGTAATTTACATAGTTAGAGTTATTCATTTGTTAGCAAGATGGGGAAACAGTTGGCAATTTGTGTTACATTTCTGTTGGTTTCACTTGTCGTCGAATGGCATCCAGATTGTAATGCAGCATGTGGCATATGGATGATTGCCAGACTGACTGACTGCCAGATTGTTAGACTGTCTGTCAGACTGTCAGATTGTCAGAGTGACTGACTGACTGACTGACTGGCAGCTCCCACGAGCTCAAGTCAACTGGAGCGCAACAAAACATTTCAGTATTATTCCTGTTGTTGCTGCTATTGTTGTTGTTCTTGCTGTTGCTGTACGCAAAGTGAGAATGCATCATTAGTGCAGGAAACTGACAACGCGACAACGCAACATTGGGATAACCAACAGCAAAATGGGAATAGTACTCGCTCTCTGGCAACAGGCACCAGGCACCATGCAACATCATGTCGAATGCAATGTCGAGCTGTGCTGCTGCTGTGGGTGAAGTCTACATACATACGTACGTATGGGGAATCAGGAATTGTGGAGATTTGTGGATTGAGGATTGAGGATTGAGGATAACCAACCAGAGGCAACCAGGCAACCAGACAACCAGACAACTAGACAAGCAGGCAACCGCAAGACCACTAACAGATAAAGTTAGGATAAAGCAGCTAACGGTACTGTTAGACCAAAAGATAGATAGAGGGAAAGAAAGAGAGTGAGACAGAGAGAGAGAGAGATAGAGAGAGAGAAAGAAATAGATAGAGAATTACAAGCTGCAAGCTGCAGCAATACCGCAAAGCAATGCCATGCCATGCAACGTAATGCAAGCGTAACCATGTGGCAAATGAGGCTAAAACACAAGTGTCGGCAACATTGCCATCAGCAACAGCAACTGCAACAGCAACAGCAACAGCAGCAGCAACAGCAGCAGCATCAGCTATCTACACAGCATACTTCTGCGCGTCGTCAACGCATTTGTCTTGTGGCAGTGATGAATGAATCTGACTAAAGAGACAGCAAAGAGAGAGAGAGAGAGAGAGAGAGAGAGAAGGAGACACAGGAAGACCAGCAAAAACAAGCAATTTACCATTCTTCAAAACTATCAAATTCAAATTGTTATTAACGCATTAGAAACTTTATTATTATTTTTCTTCTTTTTTTTTTCAATATCCGACGACAGCTTTTAAAATATTTGCAATATATTTAAATTGAATTTGTCAATCAAATAAAAGTTGGAACAATTCCAAGAAATAATCAAAGAATCGTAACAAAACGAAATGAAATTAACTTTGGAAATTATGTCAAAAATGTCAATAAAAAAAAAAAAAAAAATCATTTATTATCGTTGGAATTTCAAACTATTTGCATCCTAAAAAAAAAAAAATTAAAAAAAAAAAATTTAATAAAAAAATTCAAGTAAATATCGCAGCTTATTTTATAGAAAATTCTTGTAAAACTCTTTATATAATTTATACAATAATTCCAATACACACACGCACACACACACACACACACAACTATATAGAATAAAATTGATAAGACAATGCCTAAAACGGGTGGTTATACATGGCGACAACCACCATATCCTGGCGATGATAGTGATCAACGTTGGATTGATCCAAGCATGATTATAATTGGTGAAAATGGTGATATTGATCAAGCTATAGAACCGCTATTACAAACACTTTATGAACCCATTGGTATTGGTCTTATTGCAACAGTTTTTGTACATGAAACATTACGTGAGAAATTTATTGAGAAAGTCCGTAATGGCATGACAATAATGCATCGTCAGGTAAAATGTCATGCATATTATAAGAAAGCATTAAAACGCATTCAATGTTTAAGTGCCGAAAATGTTACAATGATGCAACCCGATGATATTGGTTTTCAATATACAATGGTCGAAGGATCACCAATACTTGTCTGTGATTTTAATCAAAATTTTTTTAGTAGTAATCATCCAAGTACTATTGTTACCCTACATACATTTCGACATACTGCCGAATTAGCTGAATTGGCAACTAAAGAAACTTTATCATTTATAAGTGCTGCAATTTGGTGTCCTAAAATATCCGCTGCCTATGAGATGGCAATAGAAATTAATATACCATGCATCTATATAAATTGTACAAATATTAATGTACAGCCAGCATTAGAAGCCTTTAATAATATAAAGCCATATACATTAATTCAATCAAATTATCATTATGATGTTATTGTAGAAAAAAATCAACCAAAATTAATAATATATCCAACAATATTGATGCCAGAGGAAAAGTCAATGGAACATCCGACAGTGCCAGTGCCAGAGTCAGAGCCAAAGCATGTTAAAGCAAAGAATAAATAAATTTGTTCTATATATCTGCGTCGTCTATATTGTGATACACGTTATCGATTAAAATTCAAGTCATTCAAGTAAAAAATAAAAAGCTCTATCTATCTTTCTCTTTGTCTCTCTTGTAAAGTTATTGATATTGATATTGTGTGCGCCTTTGGCGTTTATCTAACTTGATTTTCAAAAACTTGTGTGTTTTTTTTTTTTTGTTGGCCATGCATGAAAGATTGCTTTATACTTGAGCACAGCTGTGCTGTGTTGTGCACAAGAACGGAAACGGAAATGTCAAGGCAAAGGCAAAGGCAAAAGCACAGGCAAAGGGAAAGGGAAAGGCATAACTAAAACTAGTAGTAGCATGCACTTGCAGGCTAGTTCAAGCATAGATGCGATTTTTGCAATGAGTTTTACTTAACTTTCGCGTCACTTAAATGTAATTTGAGAACTTTTTGGCGTTGCCTTTTTGGTCCTACATCAATCTAGTATATGCTCTCTCTCTCTCTCTCTCTCTCTATGTGTGTGTGTGTGTATGTGTTGCTTTTGTTGTTTGATTGCTTTCGCTATTTTACTGTTGTGGCAACGCGCATAGGGCGCATTTTGGAGATGGGCCAGAGGTTGCTTAGCGTAGGGCGTAGGGCGTAGTTCCTCTCTTATTTTGCCACTTTTCGAGTGCATTTTGCTGTAATCAAGCGGCCACTTCAATGTACCCCCCCAAACCGTTGCAAGTGCCGCTAAAGCTGGTATGTTTTCTGTTTTTTTGTTTGCTGCGCGCTTTCATGCTTTTTAGCATTTCATCATTTGTTGCAACTTTAGCTATAGCAATGGGCTTACACTGCACTTCTACCACAATCTCCCTGCCACACTTTGGCTGCCTTTTTTTTTTACTTTTCGATTTTGTATGCCGCCGCTCTTTATACATGTTTTCTGTTTTCTGTTTTCTGCTTTCTGTTTTTTTTTCTCTTGTTGCAGTGGCATGTGGCAGCTTTTGTTTTATTGTTACTGTTGTTGTTATTTTTGTTTTTGGGGCTTGCTACTCAACCAGCCAGGCGCCTTGTTCGCCTCGCCATCCCGTCGAGTGGCCTTTTAATGCAGCCGCTTAGAGCGTGTTGCACTTGCCTCGAGTTGAGTTAGTTCTTCTTGCTGCTGCTGTTGCTGCAGCTGTTGCTGTTGCTGGCAACAATATTTATTATTTATTTAGAGGCTGTTGCGCTACAGTTGACCTAGTTGACGCTTCGTCTATATGCTGACCCAATTTTTTTTGGTGTGCTTCAACGACTTCTTCTGCTGCTGCTGCTGCTGCTGCTCTTGTTGCTCTGTTGTTGCTTCTTTTGCTTCTTTCCTACAGCATTCTTTGGACATTACGTTGCCAGCAACAGTAGCAACAGCAGCGAACTTTGAGACTTGTATACAGTAAAACAGCAAACCGCATAAACACACATTCAAAATGGATGCCATGTCAGAAGATAACATATCTCAACATGTCGCTCGACTTGAACAACTATTCATTTTTTTTGTGGCACAGGCAGACACACAGTGTAACGTATGCTGCACTGGGGACAAATGTATGTACATATATAGGTATAGTATACGTAATACGTATACGTAATATGCAATGCACAAAGCGAAATAATAGGAAATCAAAACTTAAATTACATATGAATGAATGAATGAAGGAATGAATGAATGAATGAATGATGGAATGAATGAAGGAATGCATGAATCCCTATATGATTGTATGAATGACTGTTTGAATGACTACATGAATGAATGAATGAATGAGTATATGAACTGTACTGTTTGAATGTGAATGTGCAATGCATTGAATACCTTTTGGCTGCAATTTGACAATGGAAAATAGATGAAAAACAAAAAAAAAATAGATAGAGCAAGCGACCGAAAGAAACAGAGACAAAAGACAGAGAGAGAGAGAGAGAGATAATAATAAAAAAAAAATAGAAATAGATTTATGAACAATGCAATGAGAGTGAATAGAACTCATAAGTCTAAATTGGCGGCTTTGGCGTTGTGCATTGTTTACATATACATGAATTGTTCCCTAGGCCATATAAAACTTGATTTCAATTTCTATTCTTTCTATACCAATTGTGCTACACACACACACACACACTCACACACGTGCAGAGTTTTTATACAATCAGTCGCTGCTGCTGATGCTGATGCTGCCAAAGTCCTCTGACAATTACATACGAAAAAAAAAAAAATTGGATAATGCTTATTGTCAGCAGCAAACAAAACGCAATGGAGAATGTTGGATTTGCTGATTGAGAGAAAGAAAATAAAATAAAAAACAAACGCCAAAAGACAAAAAGACACGAAAGTAACATAATTTTCGACTAGCCGAAGATTATATACTCTTGGCATATTTGAAAAGTTTAAGTTTCGATTGATTTTTATTATGTCAAAACAATTTAAATTATTTTTGTTATTTTTTTTTTTATTCCACAATGGCGCAAATTTTGTTAAGCAAAAATCACGACGCACTTTTGCATTAAAAATTGTCATAAAAATTGCTGAGAATTTTTATTTATTTATTTTTTTTTTCTTTTTTTTTTGTGACCTTTTGAAAAAACATGAACTGTTGCCATTTTCTACTGTCATCAAGCATCAGTTAAAAATTTCCACGAATTCCGACGGCGAACACAAATAAAATGTCTGCAGTCTGTTGTCTGTTGTCTGCTGTTTACCGTCTGTTGTCTGTTGTCTGCTGTCTGCTGTCTGTTGTCTGCTGCTTGCTCTTTCTTTCTATTCTCTGTTGAGCCTGGCTTAAATTATATTTCACTGTAACGCCACAGACAAAGCGAAAGAAAAGGAAGAAGATGAAGAAGACAATCAAAGAGTAGACTGTGCAGAAAGCAAAAAGGAAAAAGTTTTTAGCTGAATTTGCGCCTGAATCTATGCAACGAAATTTGAACGGAGATGCTTAAAATCTGCCGCAATGGCAGAGCCTGCTGCTTGGTGCTTGGTGTCAGCTGCAGTAACAAGAATTGCTGATGCTGTATGTAGCAAGCAGGCAGGTATGCGAATGTCGAGGTTGCATGTCCAGCTACACACAGTGTGTGCTACGTAGGATGCATAGCATGCACAGTGGCAGGTGTTGAGGCGTGCAGATGGTTGCTCTTGCTCTTGTTCTTGTTCTTGTTCTTGTTTTACTTTTTTCTTTTTCTTTGTATCCATTTCAAGCGGAAGTGTGCATATTTCTGCTTATAAAGCGTGCTACAGAGAATGAGAATGAGAGGAAAAAACATTTGCCAACCAATTGATGCAGTGCAGCATGCTTGGAGAAGCGACTACAGTGTAACTATAGTCCAGTAGTTGCGGCTATGCCATACTCGACAATCACACTCAACATTCCGTTTCCCTATCTCACTCTCACTCTCACTCTCTGTCTCTGTCTCTTGCTGTGTGTGCTGGCTTTTCACTTGGCTTGGAGAATGGGAGACTTTTGGCGTTGTTCTGTGTTTGGCAACTATCGCTGGCGGCTGTTGTTGGACAACACTATAAACTATAAGTATAAAGGCAACAATGAATAGCTGTCGCTGCCTACATTGACGTTGACATTGCCGCTTCAGCTGCTCTTGCTGCTGCTGCTGCTGCTGCTGCTGCTATAGTTGTTCGTGCTTGCTGTTGCATGCTGCATGTTGCAAAAGTAATTTAATTTTTGAAATATTTTTTTTGTTTTAATGCCATCGAGTGTTATGCCAACGATGCTGATGAAAAAAAAATAAGAAATGATGATGATGAAGTTGCTGCTGTTGCCATGCTCCTATGCACAGAGTAGACCAACTTTGTTTTTTTTTTAGGGCTGTCTCAATGTGGGCGTAACGCTCGCGGCTACGACATCAGAGTGTCAATTGATTTAGTCATTGAGTTATTACCGAGTGTCGAGCGAGCCACGCTCTACGTTCCACGCTCTGCCAACTCCCACGTTTACTTTTTTATTTTCAACATTTTTTTTTTTTATTTTTTTCAGTATTGTTTGAAACACTCGACGAACGGCAAAGTGGACACTTTATTAGCTGAAGTTATTGACAAGCTGCCGAAGGGTGTTAAAGGGTTCTACGCTGATGCTAATTCCTAATGAACTTTAACTAAGTCAAGTGGTTCACGTAGCACGAGCATCCTGTTTTGCTGCTATTGCTGTTATACTGTAATACGTACGCTTGAAAATGTTTTGCTATTAGAATATTAAACTGTTAAAGCTGTTAAACTGTTTTATATTTTTATACTGTTATAATCCTTTATACTTATACTATTATACTGTTATATTGTTATATTCTTTTACTGTTATATTTTTCTGTTATACTGCTATACTTTTCTAATATTATATTCTGATACATTTATAATTTTATACTGTTATACTAATATACTGCTATACTGTTACACTGTCATACATTTATACTGTTATAATATTATAGAGTTAAGAGTATAACTCTTAACTGTTATTCTTTTATACTGTTAAAATGTTATACTGATATCCGAGATATATTGTTGTCATGTTATACTCTTGCACTGTTACCCTGTTGCACTGTTATACTGTTATATTTTTATACTGTTATACTATTATAATGTCATACTATTATATATTATACTGTCATATTGTTATACTGTTTTACTATTATTTTGTTATACTGTTATACTACTCTGCATTTATACTGTTATACTGTTATACAGTTATATAGTTATACTTCTATACTGTTATACTGTTATACTATTCTGCATTTATTTTATTATACTGTTATACTGATATACTGTTATATTGTTATCCTATTCTGCATTTATATTTTTATACTGTTATACAGTTATAAAGTTATACTGTTATATTGTTATACAGTTATACTGTTATACTGTTGTATTTTTATACTGTGATACTGTTATACTGTTATACTGTTATACAGTTATACAGTTATACAGTTATACTGTTATACAGTTATACTGTTTTATAGTTATACTGCTATACTGATATACTTTTATACTGTTATACTGTTATACTTTTATATTATTACACGTGTATACTAATACTCTTTTTCTCTTATATATTTCTATACTATTATACTCTTTTATACTGTTATACTATTCCTCTATAATACTGTTATACCAATGTTTCATAATAATTGAAATACAATTCTTGCAGCAACCTTAAATTGCTTTATTAACTACTCCAATTTCAATAGCAGCATAATATATACATGTATGTGTATACGTGTGTGTGTGTATGTGTGTGTGTGTGTGTTTATATGTGTGTAGATATTTTGTACTAGGTTTGAAAATATAGTAATTACCAGAAGGCAATTTGAGCAATCGCTGCGGAATAATGTCATCATATGGACACTGTCTGTCTACACAAAGTCTATTGGGGAAACGAGAGAAATGGCAGTGCCAATAATAATTAAATAATAATTTTAGTAATTTGATTTCATTACATTTACTGCAAGCCGCAAAGGGACTGCAGCAAAAGACGACACCGTAAAGTTACTATGGGACTAGTAAATATGATTTGTGGTCAATGCTGGTGGTGGCAGTGGCAGCAGCAGCGACGACGACGGCGACGGCAGCAATGATTGTAACCGACAGGAGGCGGGATCAGAGGCGACCGCAACAAGGCCAACAGAAGAAGATAACAATGAAGATGATGATGATGATGAAGAAGTAGAAGAAGATGAGGAAGAAGCAGCAGAAGCAGCAGAAGCCATAAGCCAAATTAACAATTATAGTAAGCCTGGCCAAGAGACGAGATGTGGTGTATATAGGCAGAGTAGAGTCTAGCCAAAGTCACCGGAGTAGCCAAAGTCAAATAAACAAACAAACTTTGCTTAATGCTGGACTTGGCCAAAGACATACAACAAAAAACAACAACAACAACATCAGAACCACAACAGCAACAGCAACAACAAAAGAAACAAGTGAAACGGCAGCAATGCGTAAGTTGAAGTGCTTGGCAAACAAACACAAACGGAAGCTGTCAAAGACGTTGAGTACATGGCCAAAACAATGAAGCAGCTGTGACAACAGGCTCAACTTTGGGGGCCAATTCATTTGCCTGCAACTAAAGTCTCCGACATTTCTATACCATATACGCATACACCAAACGCAAAGGGTTGCATCAACTTAATGAGTAACATTATGAATCATCGTATAAGTATTTTTATCGGATAACTATATCTTTGGATAAGTATTTTATCGGGAAACTATAAAACATCAAGTCATTATATCCATGGGCAACTATACTTATCATGAGGTAATAATATTAATGGAAAACTTTAAAATGGGGGTAACTATCTTATCGGATGACTATGTATGTCATCGGATAATAATTAATATCATTGTATAAATACATCTATATATTACTATATACTATATGTATTAACAATATCCTTGAGGATTTATATAAACAAGTGATGTCAAAAAACTATAGTATTGGGAGATACTATATTATCGGGTATTGGGTAAATATATTATCGGGTACCTATAAGTATAGCTTGATGTAACTGTTTTATCATCAAATAACTATACTAATTATAGGTTAAATTTATGAACGAGTAATTGTATCATAGGCTAAATATATCGGGTAAATATATCAATGAGTAATTGTATCATAAAATAAATATATTATCGGCTAACTACAAGCCATCGGGTCAACTTTGTCGTGAAGTAATAATATCAACAATAATAATATATCATGAGGTAATAATATTATCGGATAATTATATCATCGGGTTACCATATCATCGAATTATTTATGATAAGGAAAGTTTATCATCAGATAAATATAACATTGCTTAATTATATAATCGGATAATTATACCATAGAGTAATTATATCATCAGGTAACTATATCACATTCTACATACGATATATATATATATATATATCTTCTGATCAGCAAGTTAAGCTAAGCGACTTTATGAGCTAATTACACAACTTTTGATTACAATTTATTTTGCTATCAATAAGTATAATATTATGTAAAGTATAGGGTATTATTTAGTTAAGCAACGCGTTGTTATCTTTATATTTTTGCATGTCAACTCTGCTTTTGATTGCGAAAGTTTTTGACTATGGAAAATAGCTAAAATAGTGTTTTCTTTCCTTTCATTTCCTTTATTTTCTTTTCTCTTTTTTTCTTTTCTTTTGTTATATTTTGTTTATAATTCTTTTATATATTTATTTTTTATTTTTCAGCTTTTCTCTTCAAATGCAAGAAAAAAAAAAATAAAATAAAATTATAATAAAAATACAACATGACAAAGCCACATGTTGTACTAGTATTTTTTTTTTTTTCGCTCTCTCTCTTTCTCTGTCTCTCTCTGTATCCATCACTCTTTCATTCACTTGTTCTGACTATCTCTGTCACTGTCTGGCATTCTTGTGGCCGCTGTGGCAGAGACAGTAAATTGCATTTAAAATGCCATAAATTAAAAGACAACATAGCTGTTTGCATGGCATGAAATGGGATAATGTTGCAGGGTAAGGGGGTGGAAGGGTGAAGGAGTCAGTGTGGAAGCTGTAGAATGCAGTGCAAAAGGAATATTTTCAGTGGGGGTGGTGGTGGTGAAGGGGTTAAATGCAAGAGAATGAGGTCTCCAGCGAGTTCTTCTGGCTATTAAAATGCATTAAAAATTGTTTTTAATGGTGGCGACAACAACGCGTAGCATGAGAGAAACTTGCATGCTGTAAATGACACCGGCTAGAGGTCACACACACGCACATACACACACGAGTGTAGATTGAAGAATTTATAAACGCATTTGTGTGTGTGTGTGTGTGTCTGTGTGTGTTAATTTGTTTGTATGAATTCCATAAAGAATAAAAGCATAGCATAAAAGCAGCCGCTTAGTAACGCACTCTCCATCTCTCACTCTCTCGCTCTCTCTCTCTCTCTCTCTCTCCCTCTGTCTCTTTCGCACATTAATCCAATTTGTCATAATTAAATTACTTTAAGCCACTTGCTCAGCTATGCGCCGCTAGCACTTTTTCATTTTTTTTGTTTGTTTTTGTATTTTTGTCTCTGCAAAATGCAAGCGCAAAGTTTTCGAGGTCGCACTTAGCGCTCACATAAAGCGTAATTACAGTTACTCGCTATACGCAACTCTATGTTATACGCTCAGCTCGTTCGCATAAGTAAAGCATAATTGAAGCTCGTTTAAAGTATATAAGATGTATGAAGGCCAAAGTCTGCTCAACTGTTAGATACCCGGTAATCATATAATGAAAAGTTTTAGTCGCTAACTTTGAAACTTTTGAATTGAGAAATTGAAAATCGAAGATGACTGAAAGGCAGACAGATATACAGACATAGAGACAGACAGACAGACAGACAGACAGACAGAGAGAGAGAGAGAGAGAGAGAGAGACAGACAGATAGACAGACATGCAGACAGACAGACAAACAGAGAGACGGACAGAGAGACAAAGAGACAGGCAGACAGACAGAGAGAGAGGCAGACAGAGAGACAAAGAGACAGACAGACAGACAGAGAGAGAGAGAGAGAGAGAGAGAGAGAGACAGACAGAAAGAGAGACAGACAAAAAGACAGACAGAGAGACAAAGAGACAGGCAGACAGATATACCGACAGACAGACAGACAGAGAGAGAGAGACAGAGAGAGACAGACAGACAGAGAGACAGACAGACAGATAGAGAGACAGACAGAGAGACAGGCAGAGAGACAGACAGAAAGAGAGACAGACAAAAGGACAGACAGAGAGACAAAGAGACAGGCAGACAGACAGAGAGAGAGACAGACAGACTGAGAGAGAGAG
Source organism: Zaprionus obscuricornis (assembly GCA_037044475.1). Taxonomy (NCBI): domain Eukaryota; kingdom Metazoa; phylum Arthropoda; class Insecta; order Diptera; family Drosophilidae; genus Zaprionus; species Zaprionus obscuricornis. The sequence continues at coordinate 22,715 of JBAMBR010004538.1, read as the reverse complement.
AGAGAGACTGACACACATAGTCCTATCTCCTTGACTGTTAATACTGCTTCAGAATATATATACTATATGGAACCTTCCACTCCTTCTTCCTCCTGTTACATTTATTATAGTCACAAACTTATTATACCCACTGTAAACTCTATGTATTGGGTAGCAGTAGAAAGTGCAAGCTGTTGCCTAATGCTGCTCAATATTTACAGCCAAACACTTGAGTTTCTCTTTAACAATTTCAATGCACAATAAAAAAAATTCTGTTGGTCATCAATCACAATAAGTTATAAAAATGCCAACTACCGGATATTTTGCAGTCAATGAAATTTTACTTTATTTATTCATGCAAAATTCATCTTATTGTTATTGTTGTTGTTTTTTTTTGCCGCCACTGCTGCTTTTATGTTTTAATTGAAATTTAATTGTTTAACTGTATGGAGAAATTTTTTTTTTATTATTATTATTGCTGTTGTTCTTGTTGTTTATTAATTGAAAAATGTAAAAAGATGAAAAACAGCAAAACGGAAATATGAAAAAAATGAAAAAAAAAAAACGGGAAAAAAATAAAATAAAAAAAGGAAAATGAAAATAAAAATGAGTATGAAAATTACATGATAAATGTTAAACAAAAATGTTTACACATTCTAACCGGCAATTTCCGTATTGCTTGCAATGCAATTTTGATGACACAAAAAACGATAAGAGAAAAACAAAAAAAAATATATATAAAAAAATATATATAAATGCATATATAAATATATATATATATGTATAAATTGTAATATTTTTTCAGCAGCAATTGTTATTGTTGCTGCTGCTGTTGCTATTGGTGTTGCTGCTGCTGTTATTATTTTGTTTGTTGTGCAGTAAATCAATGACCGAAATTGGCGCGCTTGAGTGAAGCGCAAAATAAACAAGGCGTAAATTAATAAATATTTAAATGTGTTTGTGTTTATAGTAAGTGTGTGTGTGTGTGTGTATGTATGTGAGAGAGAGGGAGTATGTGTGTATGTGTGTATATATATATATGCATGTATATAAGCTTGACTGGCACTTAAACAAGTCAATAAAATGCATGCATTGAGACAGACGATATATAGACAGAAACAGAAAGCAGATCGAGCATGAAAGAGGCAGCAAGAGTGTAGAAGAGAGCGAGAGGGAAAGAGCAAGTAAGGGAAAGAGGCATACAAACAACTTCTGAGCCATTACACAACAAAATGACATTAACAGCAGTAGCAGCAGGCAGCAGCAGGCAGCAGCAATAGCAGCAACAACAACAGTAACAACAGCAGCAGCAGCTGTAGCAGCAGGCAACTACAGCAACGATACACAAAAACTGCAACTTAAAAACCAAATATACACAAACACACACACACAAACACACACATGTGTTCATACACAGATTGAAATAATATTTTTGTGAAGCTTTTACAAGAGAGTAAAATGCTTTTGGATTGCATGCAAAAGAAGGGACAAAGAAAGGAGGTAAACGCCACTAGCAGCGACTGTAGAGCAGAGTATACAAAAAAAAAAAAAAAAGAAAGGAAAGTAAAAAGAAAAAAATAGCAAACCACAACATGAACAACAACATGAAAACAGTTATCAGAGCAGAGCAACTGGCAACTGGGCAAAACTGGTTGCACTGCTAACCAGTGCGAGGCAAGCAGAGCTCGCAAAAATATGCAGTGATAATCAGTAAAGCAAATAGCAACAAAAAAGAAAACTAAAAGGAAAACAAAAATGGCAGTGGAAAATAAGAGAGAAGGAGAGGAAGAGAAGAGTACAGTGTGAGAGCGTGGGAGTGCGGGAGAAAGACAGATTTAAAGGATGCCAAGGATGCAAAAAGAGGCTGGCAAATGTTATTTGTTGCCTCGATGTCTGTTTGACAGTCAATCAATGCACAAAATACACACACTCTCGCACACACACATATCCAATACTCTCTCTCACACACACACACACACACACACACTAACAATTTGTTGGGTCAAACAAAACTGACAGAACACATGGCAGAAAAAGAGAAAGAAAGGGACAGTAAACTTTTGAGTGTGGATTGAAAGCATGGGAATTGCAGCATGTTGCATGAATATTGCAAGTATTAGTTCAGCATCAAACTAAAACCCAAAGGAATTCAATCGAGTTTTCAGTTCAATATAAATGCAAAAAAAAAAAAAAAAATGAAATAAATATACAAAGTATTGCATAATCGATAAAAAAAAAAATAAAGGAAAAGTAAAATCAATTTCGTTATGCTGTACAAAATCTTAACTTGACATAACAAGAAAATTCCATCTATAAATTAAAAGAAACAATAAAATCATGTAAGCAATTTTTTTTAAACAAACAAATTTGAAAATAAAAAAAATGATTTTTTATTATTTTTTTTTTTTAGTCTTTAAAATTTATTTTTTTTATATAATTTTTATATTTGAAATGTTTGAATGTTAACTGTCATAAATTTATATCAATTTTTTTTTTTAATGTTGCACATCAATTTTTATAATAATTTTTTCATTATTTTTTCTCATTAATTTTTAAATATATTTTTATTTTATTAATTGTTTGTATTAATTTGTAAAATATTTATTAAAAAAAAAAATTTTATTTTTATTTTATATACATTTATTTTTTATTATTTTTTTTTTTATTTTATGATTTTATTTTATGATTTTATTTATTATTTTATTTATTTATTTATTATTTTTTTTTATTTTATGATTTTTTTTATTTATTTATTATTTTATTTTATTTTATGATTTTTTATTTATTATTTTATTTTATGATTTTTTTTATTTATTTATTATTTTATTTTATTTTTTAATTTTTTTATTTAATAATAATTTTGTAAATTGATTTTATAATTTCTATTATGTTTTATATGAATTATTAGATTAATTCATAAATTAATTTTAATTTTCATTTAAATTTTTCAACAATTCTTAAGAATTTCGTATTTATTTCTTAAGCTTCAGTTTTCTTTAAGTCATTGAAAATAATCGATAAACTTTACAAGAATTTGAAGCATGCAATATTTGTTGTTGCTGCCACTTGAGCAGGTGTTGTTGCAACATGTTTTCGATAGGCGTCATAAAGTTATGCCAAATATTTCACTCTTTGGCAAATCATGTTATTTTCTAAAATTCTTAATTTGATTTTATTAAAATTGATGAAATTCGTTCATTACACTATCAAATGAATGCATAATGAATACATTCGAATCAATGGAAAATTAAATGCAATGCATGTACAAGTAACAAGGGGTTGGGGGGTCTACCTTTTGGTGTAATTAATACATAGCTTAAATTGCAACAGCAGAAGATTGGTAACTCGTCTGGCTTCAGGCTTCTGACAGGACAACAATGTTCGAATGAATGAATGACTGGCTGCATAGTTGGATTAGTTAGTGACCGTTTGGTCATATCGAATATCCAAGAAAGAATAGAAATAGTAAATAGAGACAAGACACAAAAAAAAAGCAAGGAACAAGGATACTATTTTTGGAGAATGGGATAAGGAATAAAAACAAAAATAACAGCTAATCCAAGGGACAGACAAATAGTAAAACTAGTTTTGGGTTCATACGATAAATGTTTGTCGCAAAGGGAAGCCACAAATAGCCATTGCAATGGTAAATGAGTGAAAGAAATAAGTAAAGACAAGCAGCGGGTGCAGATTGACGGAGGGAGTGGCAAGTAGAGAGGCAAACGTCCAAATTGCATTTAAATAATGAAAATGCTTAACAAAAGCACAGTAAACAAAGCGACAATAGTAAAACTAGGCAGACAAACTAAAGAGAGACAGAGACAGAAAGAGAGAGAGAGAAAGGGAGATAGACAAGTGCTTACAACTGGCCGGAAGGAAAGTCAACCAGGCCAAAAAAAAAAAAAAAATAAAATAAAGGAAGGAAGTTACTTAAAATCAACAACATGTAAATGGCAAAAGCAACGTTTAACGCTTCGATGAAGCTCATCCGCAATGTGCCATGGCTCACCGTTAACACTAACTCACACTATCTATCTCTCTCTCTCTCTCTCTCTCGCTTCTTCATCTCCAACTACTTTCTTTCTTAGCCTCAAGTAGTATTATTTGCCAGCATTGTTCTCATTTAACTTCTCTGGTCAAGATCTCTGTCTATGTTATCCGAACGGTACCACGGTCCCGCTGTCCCTGCTGTCCCTGTGTTCCGCCAACCCAATGCTGCCATGTGTCCTTTGTCCTTTTTGCTAAATTACAAAATACAGTAGAATGGCCAAGCAAGCAAAGTGAATACAGTGAATACAGTGAATACATTGAATGCATTCACATTGAACTCATGAATAACGTAAACGAAAGCAAACTGTTTTACTATCCCCCAAAGAGCATAACTTATTTCACTTGAAGTTTTAGAGGTCGCAACATGTTGTCATCCTAAGATGCTAGCTAGCTTCGTAAATACTTGGCAATATGTTGCATATGTATATGCTACTTATTATGTATGCTGTCTATGCAACAGATTTGATTGGATTATATATATAGTATAGTATAGTATAGTATAGTAGTCTCTATATACATAATACTATAAAATTTGAATCTAGGCATGAAAAAAAATGAGAAAATATTTTAGTTGCTTTGTTAATTTTTGTTTTGGCTAATTGTATTTCTAGCTATATTTGAATATTGTTATAGTAGTATGTAGTATGTTGTAACTAGCTGTTGTCATATTTGCTAGCTAGCAATCAATCAATCAATCAATCAAAAGTTATGCATATATGTTGTCAAATCATGCAGTCAATCAAGCTATGCAAATGTTATACAAACAAATGTTCGTCAAGTGAATTGCTTGTTTTATTTGATTAAACAACAAGTACACACACACACACACAGAGAAAGAGATAGAAATAGAGAGAGAGAGAGAGAGAGAGAGAGATAGAGATAGAGATACATAAATGCTGCTGCGTGTGGCAAAACGTTTTATTTGTATGTTTTCATTGATGTTTTCGTGCTTATTGCATTGTAAACCTTTTAACCGCACACACACATACACACACACACACATAGACAGACGCGCTCGCGTACACTGCCACGCCCACAAAAATGCTGCCAACTGTATGTCAAATTAAGTAGACACACACACACACACACATATATATATATATACATATATAAAAAGCATTGAGAGTCAGTTATGCTGCAACAATTGTGATTGATGCTCAAATAGCGTTCAAATATTACGTTCAACGAGTTTCAGTTTAGCCTCAAACCTCACCCACCCCCCCCACACACAAACCACACACTTTACGCATATTATGCAAGCTTTGCGAAAGCAGCAGCAGCAGTAGCAGTCTATGTATGCCAGAGAGAGAGAGAGAGAGAGAGACAGTGGCATATACTCACAATGCATACTAATGAAATTGTGTTACATTTTGATAAGCTTTACCCACAGTTTCACTTGCAAATTTTCGGTTCCTGTTGGCTCAATAAGCTTCTTAAGAGCAGCAACAGCAGCACTGCTGGGAACAATTGTTGTCTATATGCATGTGTATGTGTGTGTATATGTGTGTGTGGTATACCAAATGATAGCAGGCAGCACTCAACAGTGCTGCGTATTCAACTGTAAGTGCTTACATCTTGAGTCCAGCCTCAACACACACACACACAGACACACAGAGACAGAGACACACACAATGAGAGAAAGACAAACAGCAGTCAGTCGTCAGTTGTCAAATGTCAATTGTCAGTTGTCAGTTGTCACTTGGCTGCCTTGTCTATCTCACTCGCTCTGCATGTGTTTTGTGCGGCGGCCTGCTAATGCGCATTTGCACTGATGCGCATTTGAATGATGCAGCCGAGCAGCTAAGGCAACCAAGGCAACCAAGGCAACCGGGCAACTGCCAACTGGCAGCTGACAACTGACAACTGCCTGATAGGCGCCTACTAATTGCTGTAATGTGCCATGAACAGTAGCAGCAGACAACAGCAGGCAGCAAGCAGCAGGCAGCAGGCAGTAGCAGTTATAGTCGCTGCACCGAACTCATATTGCATATCACCCATCCTCACACACACACACACAAAGTCTTAGTTTAACAAGGCAACTAAATTAGGTTATTCATAGCCAGAAGAAGCATAACTTGCCTTCATTTGCGTTTCTCAGTTTCAAGCAAAACTAATTAAAGCTTCGATTTTCAATTGTTTCTCTAAATGCTTTTCAATTAACTGAAATGAACTGAATGCAAGACAAAGTCAAGTTAACAAGAACATGGCTAATAACTAAGTAAAGTCAATAGCAAAATGTATTAAAGAAAATATATAACTAACATATATTAAATGTATGTATCTGCAGCATAGCGTCAAGATTATACTATAAATATTAATCAAATTTAATTATTTAAAAAAAAAAATATATTGTTAATATTTTTCAAATATTTTAAAAATATTTGTAAAAATTTGTTTGACTATTGCCAAATATTTTGCTAAATATTCTAATTATTTGCAAAATATTTTATTTAATAATTATTCAATTTTTTTCTAAATATTTTCAAAATATAATTTTCGAAAATATTTTATAAAAATGTGTTTGACATTTTTTTTCAATACTTTTAAATTATTTAAAAAATATTTAAAGGCATTTATCATTTTCAAAATAATTTCTAAAAATTTTTGTAAAATATTTTGTAAGCCATTTTCAAACATTTTTATTTATGTCTGCCTTAAATTATTTTTAAAAATATTTTCAAAATAATTTTTTTCAACAATTTAAATTTTTGAACATTTTTTTTTAACTATTTTCATTTTCTAAAAATTTATAAAATTATTCATGAGCTGAATTGAAACATTTTGACAAAATTTGATTTTATATTTTTTTTATATATATATAATATATAATATTATTTATATATATATAATATATGTATATAATATTTTAATATTTTTTCAATATTATTATATAATTTTTATAAATATACTAAAATTTTGTAAAATATATTTTTAGCTTTAAACTAGAATTTTGTTAGCACATTTAAAGTCATGCGTGATATAAATTCATTTATTTTTTTTATTCCACTTTTTTTTTTTTCTTTTTATTTTATTTTTTTTTTTTGTTAGTTTTTGGGCGCAACACAAGTGCGAAAACCACAGCGCAATGTCATTAGTGTAGCGTTCGTAATTGTCTTTCCCTTCCATACCGCGACCGCTCTCTCTCTTTCTGTCTCTGTCTTTCACTCTGTCTTAGTTTAGCTGACAGCTGTTGGCATCTCGCTTACACTTTTAGTCAAACTATGCAGCAATAAATTTCGAATTTTCGTGCAATTTTAGTTGCCTATATATGGCCACCTATGTATGGCATAGAGTTAGAGGTGAGCGTAGAGCAAGGGGAGTAGAATAATAGAAGAGGGGGGTGGGTGGTCTGTGTGTATATGTGTGTGTGTGTGGGGGGGGGGGGTAAGGTTGGTATAGCAAGTTGTGTGTTTCAGCATGGCGCACTCATAAATACATTGACCAATAACATAATTTTGTTTTGGCCGTATGTCATCGTGTCTGTATGTGTGTGTGTCAGTGTGTGTGTAGATGTGTGTTGCCAAATGACCTCGTTACCAGACATAGTACACACACACACACGGCAACAAACATAGAAATCACAGCGCACACCAAAAAAAAAAAAACAAAAAAAAAAAATTATAGGAGGAAAAAAAACCGACAGCCGACAGTCGACAGTCGACAAAGACGCCCTGGAAAACGTGCAGCATATGTCGCTGGCATGGAGCGCTCTGAGCTGAGCATGTTGCAGAGTTGGCAGGCAGGCAGACAGGCAGGCACGCAGGAGGAAAGTAACGACTAGTAAGGAATGTAGGACGTAGGACTGAGAATTTTGGGGGCCCAAAAAACATTTGGTGAGGGCCAAGTAGTAGTCCGCTGTATGTTTGTATGTTGTGTAACGAACGAGGAGAATGAGGAGTCAGAGCAGTGAAGGGATGAGAGTGCTCGCAGTGCGGCAGTATAATTAATGGGCGTATTGGGGCATGCGGTATGCGGTATGCGGCAAGCGGCAGGCCTCATGCATTGCGATTTGGGGATATTAAACGTTACGATGCAGGGCAAAAGCAACAGCAGTAGTAGCAGCAGCAGCAGCAAAATGTAGCTGACTGGCCAACTGGAAGTTCGACTGCTGATGCCTATGAATATGCCATGAAGCAAACTGACGAATACACAATATTTGCTCACTCTCTCTCTCTCCCTGTCTCTCTTTCTCTTTTGTGTGTGTGCTGATGATGATCACATGCTATTAAACCGCAATACAATAGCAATTTTCAAATAAATGATTTATGGCTCTGGACATTCTGCCGCTGTCGCTGCCACTGCTGGTGCTGCTGCGGCTGCTGCTGCTGGTGCTGCTGCTGTCTTTACCTATGCCTTGACTGCCCGAAAGCTGAATGCCGGCAATTGCCGCAAAACTGAAAACGGCAATAAAGTATACACAGACAGAGATAGAGATACAGAAACAGAGAGAGAAGACAGAAAGAGAGAGAGAAACAAAATTGCAGATGAAAACTGAGCTAAAAATCGTAAATGTCTTACGGAGTAAAAGAGAAAGAACATCGATATATATATACAAGTTAAAGTGAATGAATGTGTGTTTGTGTAAGAGAGAGAAAGATATATGAGTTTGAGAGAGGAACATAATGCCAATGTGAAATGTATGGCATAAAGTTCAAAGTGCGGCCAACAAGTTAATTTCTTTGTTTGAATGAAGTCCATTTAAATCGTACTGCGAGTCTTCCCTATACATGCAACAATACAATACTCAGTATACTGTATACTGAACTCTGTATCCTGTATTCTGTGTCCTCTGTACTGTGTCCTTCAGTTATATATTCTGCTTTTGTCCATGCTGTACAAATTGTCCAGCTGTCTTTTCAATTTCATATGGCTTCCACCAAGTTATACTTTGTATGAACATTTTCTAGTCAATGCAAAAGCAAATGGAAAACTTTATTAAAAATTGAAACAGAAATTTTCTTAAAAGTAATATGTAAAGATGTAGACGACAAAGAAGAAGAAGAAGAAGAAGAAGTAGAAGTAGAAAAAAAAGCATAAAAATAAGTAAAAGCTAAAGTACGAAAACTTATTCATGCACACAAAAAAAAAAAAAAAAAAAATACATGTCTAGCTTTTACTGATTACTGCTAGCTTTGAGATGTCAAATTTTTAAGAAAATTTAAAAATATATAAAAAAAAAAATCAATTTTCAGAAAAATTTTCAATATGAAAAATATTTTTATAGATTTGTTATAAATTTTATTATAGAAAATTATTAGACAAACTTTTGCGAATTTTAATTAATTTCGATTATCAATTATTTCACTAGAAATAAAAATTTGTTTAAATTTTCATTAAATTATATATAAAAAAAAATATACTAGAAAATTATATAGCAATTGTCAATAATCGACTTTCAATTTCTTCTGATATCAAAAAAAAAAAAAAATTATTAGAAATTTCTATGCAATTTTCAACAAATTTTTATCGATTATTTTTAATAATTTGCTATGCAAAACTTGTCTAGCAATAGTTAAAAATCGATTGCAATTTTTTTGGTCAGCTCTATGTTTTTCTTACAGATATTTATGCAATTTATAATAGATTTTTTTATCGATTATTTTGAGCATACAGTGGTGCTAGCAATCGACTAAAATCGATTGTATTTTATTGTGTCTGCTCTATGGTAAACTTGATTACGATAACTAGAAAACCGATTCTTACTGATTTTTTATAATTTATATATTGTGTATAGCAAAATTAATGGAAATATATATATTGAAAAATTCTAGAGAAATAGTTGAAAATCATTTTCAAACTGATGCTGAATTTTTAATTATTAGAAAAAAGTTTTACAAACGTTTGCACAATTTTCTTAGAAAAATGTATTAAGATTTTATAAATAAGATTTAGGAGAATCGATCAATTGATTTTATTAAGTTATAGTTATTAAATTAATATGAAATTTGCAAATTATATAGAAATCATTGAAAAGTTGTGAAAAACTTTACAAACTTTTGTTTAACAGACAACAAAATATATAGAAAAAAATACTAAAAATTTCGAAATTAACATTTGGAAAAGTGAAAAAAAAAGTATCTAGAATTTCAACTGTACAACAAGTCAACGCATATACAGCAGCAACTATAATGTAGATTTAGTGTTAATAAGCATTCGTATGCTTAACAAAATGAACATTATTTAGCAGCAATTAATTAGAGAGAATAAAACAGTTAAATACGCTTGAAACTTCAATGATGATAATGATGATGATGATGATGATGAGCATGAAACTGAAGTTTTGGGAATTTTAACTATGGCTAAGAACCCAAAAGCAACACTGAACGCTGAATTTCTAGCGTAATTTCATTTACCTCGAAACATTGCAATGCACTATTTGCGGTTGTTTTGGCACGCATACATACATACATACAGACAGAGAGATAGAGAGAGAGAGAGAGAGAGAGAGAGAGAGAGAGTAACAAAGTTTGCGTTGTGGTTTTGTTGTTGCATGCAACACTCTATTAAAATCATTGCTTGTACATTTTGCCATAGCCATAGTCATAGCTTATGCCTGACTAAGTTTTGTGGCGCATTTTGCCACGCCCCATTTTGTCTACGTTGCACTGTGCCGTGCTGCTTTGCAGTGTGTCTAATTGGCTCACCGCAGCACCCAAAGACACAGAGAGAGTGAGAGATACAGAAAGAGAAAGAGAGAGAGAGAGAGAGAGAGAGTCTGGAATAGAGAAGTATGCACAGAGTATACATGTATATATATATATTTTCTTTATAAACGCTTGCAAATCACTGTCCAATTGCCCAAAGTGGTTAACTAAGGGGAGAGGGGAGGCAAAGTTGCTGCTTGCTGCGGTGAAAGGAGGGGGGGGGGGGTCTAGAGTTGAAGGTCAGTTGTTGTTGTTTGTTGCTTAGACAACATTATGTTGAAACAGTTGCAAAGAGCTGCAACAGAAGTTTGGCCGCTGGCAATGCGAGTGAAGAGAGTGAGAGAGAGAGAGAGAGAGAGAGAGAGAGTGGCAAGGCACAGTGGGAAAGTACAGTGGGAAAGTCATGTGGTGTGTAAACTGTCATTGGCAGGTAAATGCTTAAGGTACATTCACCTGTCGTCAACACGCATACAACACACAAACATACACACACACACACATACACACACACACACACACACACACATAGACATACATACAAACATACTTAGACATTTATGTCAATGTTTTCATTTTGTGTGCGTTTCTTTTTTTTATTATTTTTGTTTTTTTTTGTTTTCATTCTGCTGCTTGTTGTTGTTGTTGTTGTTGTTGCTGTTATTTTCATCATGATTATTATTGTTGTTATTGTTGTTGTTGCTGTTGTCGTGTTCCTGTTGTCCTTCTTCTTGTTGTTGTTGTTGTTTTGCTTTCGTTAATGTTGTAAATTTTAATGAAAAGCTCGTTTCCATACAAACGCATAGACACACACACACACACACACACACACACACCTACAATAATATCGTCATTTGGCTCTTGCTCAAGCATTTGCGTGACAGTCAAAATGCTTTCACTCAACAAGCAGCAATGGCAGTAGCGGCATACGGGTGGCATGTCACTTTGACGGATGCCAATGAAAGAGAAAAACGTGCAACAAAACGCAACGCTTTTCTCTATCTCTCTCTCTCTCTCTCTCTCTCTCTCTGCCAGTCTCTCTTTATTCTACAATTTTTTTTTATTATTATTATTTGTCTTTCATAGCGTAGCGTATTATAATAATAAAAATAATAATAATAAAAATTATACGTAACGTTGTCAATAGCAAAGGTAGAACAAACTAATGGTTACCCTCTAAAATTATATTATAAAAAACACGATGGCAATGCCTCAGTGCAAATAAGATAATATCTCAACTGAGCAGCACAACAACAACAGCAAGAACAACAACAACAACAACAAGAAAATAAACGCGTCAAGCGCTGCTCATGTTACGTGAAAGACGAGTCACAATTTTACAATAAGTAAAAGAAGCTAGCAGCATGAGTAAGTGCAAGAGTGTGTGTGTGAGAGAGAGAGAGAGAGTACGAGAGAAAGAGTGAGAGAGGAAATGTGTACAGTTTATGTGCCTGTCTGACCGTCGTTAGTTAGTTTTTATGATTTTGCTTGTCATAAAAATTAATATTTTTCTACCCCGCTGTTTGACGATAACGGGGCAACAGTTGTGAATGTAAATAACATGAATATAGCCTAGCACTCACTCACACTCATTGATACTCACTTACTCGTTTACTTGTTTTGCTCATTCACTTGGATCACTACTCATTCATATTCATTATTCATATTCATTATTCATATTCATATTCATATTCATATTCATATTCATATTCATATTCATATTCATATTCATATTCATATTCATATTCATATTCATATTCATATTCATATTCATATTCATATTCATATTCATATTCATATTCATATTCATATTCATATTCATATTCATATTCATATTCATATTCATATTCATATTCATATTCATATTCATATTCATATTCATATTCATATTCATATTCATATTCATATTCATATTCATATTCATATTCATATTCATATTCATATTCATATTCATATTCATATTCATATTCATATTCATATTCATATTCATATTCATATTCATATTCATATTCATATTCATATTCATATTCATATTCATATTCATATTCATTTTACTTGGTAAATTGCCAATTGCAGCACGAGAATGTTAAGATGTTCTAATTGTTGTTGTTCTAGTTATTGTTCTAGTTGTTGTTATTGTTGTTGTTATTGTTGTTGTTGTCGTAAATTTCATTAGATTAAAGCAAATTGTAACTAATTAATGTCAACTAAATAAATTGCCAATTCAATAGCGAACAATGAATGAATGAATGAATAAATGAATGAATGACTGAGAAGTCAGCGATAGTCAGCGGCATTTAATTGCAATTGTAATGATTTATAATTTATGAAATTAAGCAATAATAACATTAACAACAACAACAACAACCACAATAACAACAAGCAGTAGCAGTAGCAGGAACAGCTAACGGCAGCAACAACAATAATAACATTAACAATGAAATAAAATGCTTGCATATAGCGCAATTTGGTCAAATTGTTAATAGCAACTCGGCATCAGCCACTGACCTACCATCTCCCCCCACATTCCCCCACATACCTCCCACTTACCCTCAGCTACCCTCAGCTACCCCCATGAAACACACTTTGCGGCAATTTAGACTTGTAGAAAATGGGTAAAATGTTTGGTTTGCTTCAACATTTGTCACGCCATGCGCCGCATACCGAAGGCTCACTTAATGTCTCTCTGTGTGTGTGTTTGTGTGTGTGTGCTGTGTGTATTGTATGTGCTGTGTGTGTGTGTGTGTATGCTAGCTAAGCGACCACTCAATTAGCCACCCAGCGCTTCAATCACTCAACCGCTGAGCCACAAAACGTACATCATTTATGCATTGCCACGCCCCGTGGCGCCAAATGTGCGCCAATGCGCAAAGTGCATCACAAATGCATAGACACATGACATACAAACACACACACACACATGCCACGCACACTTGTCACAGAGCAGATGGCAATATGAAAAACATGGCTAAAAACGGTAGATTTGCTGCATGTTTGTGCAGCTAAAGCAAAGGCTCAAAAAAAACACAAAAAAAAACAAAAAAAAAATACTAAGAGCAACGAGCAACTGGACCAGCAGCAGCAGTAGTAGCAGCAGCAGTCTGAGTAGTAGTAAAAGTCTCTCTCATACTCTCTCCTTCTATCTCTCACACACACACACTCTCTCTCTCTCTCTCTCTCTCTCTCTCTTCTTGCCGCTGTCTGTCTGTATTTGTCAGTCAGTCTATAACTGTCGCTATCTCTGCTGAAAGCTTGCCTTGAAAAGTGCCGAAAAACTCATAAAACTTTGCAATTGTTTAAACATGCCGCACGGGCCGCATCATAAAGAAGTAGCAACAACAATAACAACAACAACAATAAGAGCAAAAGCAGCAGCAGCAGCTAAAACTTTTACAATCCCAAAAGGGTTCAGTGAGTTGAGGTGAGTTTAAGAGTTGCTATTGCTGCTGTTGCTGCTGCTGCTGTTGTTGTTGCTAGTGTAAAATAGCGGCAGTTAGAGTCTACTTTAAAATGCCAAACACTTCTTTCTCAACTGTCCGCATACATTCCAACTTGCATTTTATCCCCTCAACCCACCAACCTCCACTTCTCCTACCCCATTGCAAACATTTCTATTTTTTGTTGCCTACTTTTATGGGCATGTGAGCTGTGGCGTAAGCATGAGTATAGAGCATAAAGCGTAGAGCGTGGGCGTTGGCATAGCATTGGGCGTGGCATTTCGAAAGTCTTGCTACAATTATATTATTTTCCTTTTGGGGTTTTTTTTTGTTTGTTTTTTTGTAATTTTGCTCAAACATTTTGTGGCAAAGTGCTTAATAACTCGTACTTGCCACATAGCGTATTTGCCACACAGTGCACTTGCAACTTGAAATTGCTATATAAATGCAACTGCAATTGCAACAGTCGTAAGCGATTTTCAACCAGTGGAAAATGCCAACAAAAAATATTACACACAATTTACACTTGACAAAATACTTGTGTGCAACATTTGTAGCAAAAAAAAATTTTTTTTTAAATTTATAAAATTAAAAAAAAAAAGGAAAAATTTTTCAATATTTAAAAAAAAATAAAAAATAATTCTCAAAATTTTAAATTTTAACAAAAATAAATAAAATATTTCTTTATATTTTTTTTTTAAGTGTACGCACAGAATGCAATAGACAGAGAGAGAGAGAGAGCAAGAGCGAAAAAGAGAAAGTGTGTGCAGTTGAGTGCACTTGACGAACGAGTCCATTTTGGGGCGTCTCTTGTCAAGGCAATTACGCTGCATTTAACTGCAAAATTGGCAAAATGCACAAACGACCTTCAAAAAAAAAAAAACGAAAAAACGAAAAAACAAAGGCAAATGCTGCACTCGACTTTTTGCATACTTTGTAAGCTGAGTGGCAATGTCAGCTGAGTGCGTCAGCTGTTGCTGCTGCTGCATAAGTTTGTATGCAAGCCAAGTCTCGTGCTCTATGCGATCGATGTAACATTTGCTGGTGAATTAGGTTGAGAAATATGCGAGGGAGAATTGAAGAATTGTTGGCGAGTCATTGAAGTAGATCTCTCTGCCTTTCTCTCTCTTTCTTTTTCTCTCAGATTTTATATCTCTCTCTCACTCTCTCTCTCCCTATCTGTCCCTATATCTGCCTTTATCTATCTTTGTCTGTCTTTCTCTCTCCTTCTCTTGTCTTTTATTGTGTCAGACTCACTCTTCCCCTAAATTGTTCTTTCTCTAGATTTCTTTCTTCTTTCTCTCTGGCTCTCACTCTTTGTGCCTTTCCTCTCTCAATCTGTCTTCGTCTGCCGCACTCTCACACCCTTATTCTTGATCTCTAGTCACTGCTCTTTCTTATCATTTTATCGTTTTCATTCACTCTCCCTCTCTCTCTCTCTCTCTCTATCTCTCCCTCTCTCTATTTCTTTGTATATATCTCACTCCCAGTAGTTTTTCCTCTCTATCTTTCTCTCTCTCTCCCACTTTCTCTCACCCTCAGTCTTTTTCCCCTCTGTCTCTCTCCCTTCCTCTCTCTCTCTTCCTCTCTCTCTCTTCCTCTCTCTCTCTTCCTCTCTCTCTCTTCCTCTCTCTCTCTCTTTTTTCTCCTTTATCTCTCCTTTTTTTTCTCGCTGTATCTGAATGTATGTCTCCCTCTCTCTCCCTCTCTCTCTCTCTCCCTCTCTCTCTCTCTCTCTCTCTCTCTTTAGCGCGCTTAATCTTACACTTGCTCTCTCTCTCTCTCTTTTTCTCTCTTACTCTCTCCTTCTCTCCCCCTGTCTCTCTCTCTCTTCCCTTACACGCGCTTCTTGCCACTTAATTAACGTATTGCAGACGCGTTGTACAACATTTTGTTAGTCGGCAAGTTTATTTTATTTATATTTTTTTTCTTTTTCGTTTCTTTCGTTTTTTGTTTTTGTTTTTGCAGTCGGGATAATGCAAGGCTGCAACACATGAATTATGTTTAATAAGCTTTCAAGTCACGAGCCACCTTCAATGTGCACGTAACTAGAGCAGAAATTGGCACACAAAAACAACAACAGCAACAGCAGCAACAAATGCGACAACAACAACAACAAACTGAAAAAATTGACAAAAAAATAAAAATGGTGGGGGGAGGGGTAAAAAAAAATAGAGTAAATACGACATTCATTTTTATGCCCCGTGCTTGCCACAAAGGACGCGAAATTCACGAGTTTCCTGCAACGTGAAAAAAGCCGGAAAATTATACAAAATGAGAAGCGGTTAGAGGGGCAAAATGGCAAGTTTTATATTTATGTGTCTGTGTGTGTGTGTGTGTGTGTGTGTGTCTGTGTATATTGCAAGCTGCACTTCCGGGCGACATTCAACCGTCGGAGCCAATTGCCACTGACCGAAAAAGGAAGAAAAAAAACAAAAAAAAAAAAAAATTGAGAAAGCGAAAAATACATGTAGCTAAAAGACAAAGTGCACTCTAGAGAGTAAGCAAGAAAGAGACAGGGAGAGAGAGAGCGACAGAGAAAGAGAGAGAAACGATTCAGTGCAACAGCAAGTAGAAGAAACAAAACGATAGAGCAAGTGTGAGAGACAGAGTGAGAGAGATAGAGAGAGCAGCAGAGAAAGAGCGAGTGAGAGAGAGAGAGAGAACAAGAGAGCGCAAGAGAGTGAGAATAAAAATAATATTGGTTTAACTTTTGCAGTGACAGAGCAAATGTGTTTGGCAAAGGGGCAAAGCAGCAGCGGCAACTTATTGCAACAGCAGCAGTATATGAAGCAACTCTCTCTCTGTAAGTGTGTGTGTGTGTGTGTGTTTATATGAGTGTGTGAGCGTGAAAATGGTGTGGCACATAAATTTGAGCAGGCACGCGCTGGCAACAAAGCAACAAAGTCATGGGGCAAGCCAAACTTGACAGCACAACCGGGATGCAAGCATAGCAAAAGCCACGGCAATTGCTGCTGCTGCTGTTGCTACTGTTGCTGCTGCTGCTGCTGCTCTCATATGCAGTGGTCGCTTCGTATTGCACACAAAAGTTTTTAGTTACTTATGACTGGGCGGGAATTGGCATTGGGAATGAGAATGAGAATGGGAATGGCAGTTGGCACTTGGCAGTTGGCAACAAATGGCTAATGAACCTTACAACAATATGGCCAATGGGACGATAAGCGGACATACGATGACGACGGCTGAGAGCACGACGACTGAGAATGAGAATGAGAATGAGAATGAGAATATCAAGGTGTCAAACTAAGAAATTGGCTTGAAGATATTTGTTGATATTGTCAAAGATTATGAGTGGCCAAAATTAAATTAATGAAATTGTGAAGGAAATTGCAGACTGAGAGTGTGGGAGAGAATGGGAGCGATAGAAAGAGATGACGAGAGAAAGATAAAAAGAGACAGATAGTGGAAAAAAGTAGTGTGAAAAAGAAGGAGAGAAAGCTAAAGAGAGATAGAGAAAAGTAGAGTGACAGAGAGAGAGAGAGAGGCAGAGAGAAAGATTGAAAAAGAGAGAGAATAAGAGAAATGGATAGAGATAGACAACAGGGAGAGAGAGAGAAAGAGAGAGAGAAGGAGAAACAAAGATAGAAAAAACATGGAAACAAAGGGAAACCGACAGAGAGAGAGAGAGAGAGGGCAGAGTTGAAGAATGAGATAGAGAGAGCGAGAAAATGGTAAATATGTGAAAGAAATAAATGAAATTAATTGAAGCTGAACTTAATTAGAGTTGATAAAACTGCTAGACATACGTACAGGTGAGAAGAGAGAAAGAGTAAGTGAGACGAGAGAGAGAAAGAGAGAGAAAAAGTCATATAATTGAAACCTTTACTGCTAATGTCTTTCTAATGAGCTCAAACTTGACTTTACACTTGTAACATTATACGCATACGCTGCCTGCTCGCTCATATACTAAAAAAAAAAGTGAGAAACTCTTATAAATTGAAACTCTTAGACTTTTGCGCATTGCTTACTTTCAATCCGTTTAATCATGTTAAGTTGAATCAAGAAGTTAATAATGCAAAGCATAAGCAAATACATAGCTTTCAGCTGTATGCATAAGTAACAAGAAAGCTGTTAAAACACTTCGTATATATTTCAATAATCTTCAACAGCAAGAACTTGCTCAATTTATAAAGATATAGATATAGATATATATATATATATATATATATATATGGATATGTATTGTATATATCTAATGCTTACCCCAATGAGCAGAATTCATAATTGTTGAGTACGAAGACTTACCTAAAACGAGACAGAGAGAGATAGAGAAATTGTTAAGAAATTAAACATTAGCATTAAGTTCACAAAGTTAAATAAGTTGTATCTGTGTGCTGTGAATATGTTTATTCATAAGGTGTCTGTGTGTTTGTGTGTGTGTATGTGTGTGTGTGTGCCAGTTATGGTAAGAATCCTTTGCTTTTGCACTTTAAGCAGTTTTGTGAACATTTCTGATTATGAAATTATATTTTTATATTTTTTTGTGCCAAAAAATATAAAAAGTGTAGCATACTTACAAGCGTTGAGTATTCAAAGCGAAATGGCAAAAAACATAATGAAAGCCAGAGAAAGCCAGAGCAAAACTAAGCATACAACATACACATACACATGCATAGAGGTGTAAAAAAAAAAACTGTAACTGTCTAAGTAAATAAAATGGCCAGCTAAATGACATAACGTACATAACTACGACCTTAACATGTAAAACTAAATTGCTATGCATGTATATTTAATTACTGCGCAAATCATGCAAAAGCATTTAAATGAAAATAAAAATAAATAAAAATAAAATATAAATTCAACTAAAAACAGGAAATTAAAACAGCAAAACAAAACTTAAATATACAAATACAAATACAAATACAAATAGAAATTCAGCAAATGGTAAAACGAAGAAGAACTTTCTGTATGTATGCATATAGAAAATTTTCATAATTAAATTCTGCTCAAATATACCCTAGAATTTATTAATAAATATGCATATATTTATTTTTTATAGAATATATGCTGAGCTTATAAAGTTATATAAAATTTAACATAAATATATTACTAAAAATATCATATCTACCATTTTTTAAATAGAAATTTTGTTAATTTTTTCTTTTTTTTATTATTTTTAAGTCTACGAAAATATTGACTGGAAATATGTGCACATTTTTTTTTATTTATTTATTTTTTTTTTATTTTATTTGATTTTTATTTTATTTTAATTTTTTTTTTTTACTTTACTTTATTTTATTTTTATTTTTGTTTTTGTTTTTATTTTTATTTTTATTTTTATTTTTATTTTCATTTTCATTTTCATTTTCATTTTCATTTTCATTTTTATTTTTATTTTCATTTTCATTTTTATTTTTATTTTTATTTTTATTTTTATTTTTATTTTTATTTTTATTTTATTTTATTTTATTTTATTTTATTTTATTTTTATTTCTATTTCTATTTTTAATTTTATTTATTTACTTATTTTATTATTTATTTTATTTTATTTTTAATTTAATTTTATTTTATTATTTACTTATTTTTTTATTTTTTTATTTTAATATTCAAATAATCAAAAAATTTTTAAAAACTTTACACTATGCCACAAATTTTTTACAGGGTATAAAAATGTATACAACATTTAGCAAAAATATTTTTTGCTGCTGAATATGTTGTCTAAATTGCGAGCTGTGCACAAAAAACTTGCAATGAAACTGTTGAAATATGAGAAAGCAGCACATATTCGTATACAAATAGATTCACACACACACATAGACATAGACATAGAGAGAGACAGAGACATTTGGACGTGGCATTTGTGCGCATTCTATGCGTTATGATTATATCTTAATGAATGATATGAAACACATAAATCAAATTGTGAAAATGCCGCAAGCATTTGGACAAAGGCCCAGCACATGAAGCATTGGAGCAGCCGGGTGCCCACAAATAAACAAGACAAGAAAACACGTACACAAACACACACACACACACTCACACATACACTGATAGCAGCAAAAGAAAGACAGAGGCAAACATAGTGAAAACCAATGAGAGAGTGAGATAGCTAGAGAGTGAGATAGAGAGAGCTGCATATATACATAAATGTCCAGACTAATGTTCATGTTGACGAATGCAAATTCATAATAAAAAGGACAAAGTGGACAACAGTAGAACTCATAGGCAAGTCATCATCATGCTGGCAGCTCTCCAATTTCTCTATTTCGCTCTCTCTCTCCTGCTCTCCCACTCTCTCTCACTCTCGCTATCTCTTTCTCTGAATGCTATTCGACAATTTTAACGCACTAAGTAACACGACAGCTTGGCAAATGTTTGGCTTGCTTTGATTTTAATGTTAATGCTTTTTCCACAACTTTTTTCCATTCCCTTTCCCTGCTGCCTGCTGCTTGCCACCGTCAGCTGCTGCTGCTGCTGCTGTTGCTGCTCCTTTATAGCCTAACATCTTCCCACAAGTGGTGTGAGGGCTAGGCGTCAGGATAATCTCATTTGGGCCCGGCTAAGAATTGTGACCCGGCCAAATGACAAGCAAACAAACAAAGTTGCCCTAAAAGCATAGCACAAAATGCCCGCAAAGTGATTTACTTTACCAGATACTAACACTAAGAGTGGGAGATACTACAATAAATTTATAAAGTAAGAGTAAAAGAGACAGATAGATAGAGATAGAGATAGAAAAAGAAAAAGAAAACTGACAAGACTTATAGTGAGTGGCTGCTGAATGTAACAGTTTGGGGAATTGTAATTATTGCGCAAATGCAGCAAACAAATGTTGAGCGAAAAACATTATTCCATTTTCATAGCATCATTAATAGTCACAAAAGTATGTACACTTACATATGTACATATGTATGTACTTGCAAACATTCGTAGATGTATTCATACACTTGCCACAGAGCATACACTGATTTACATTGTTGCGCTGCGCTGCATAGATTACAGTGACAGACAAGCGATAAAGTTTTCGTCCTTCATCTCACTGCGTAGCATTTATTTTTACACTTTTTCTTAATTACTTTGTTAATGTTAGTCCATGGTCATATAATTTTATATCAAGAGCATTAAATTTTTATATTACCGGGTATCTTGGAGTCGTGCATATACTTTTTTTTCTTAGTTGTTTGCAGTTTACTTTTACAACTGTTTAGCTTTGATAATAAGCAACAATACAATTTTTAACAGCAGACGCTACATCAGCTATTTACCGGGTATCTAATAGTCATACAACATATATTTCTTTTTATAATTTTTTAAGGATCCTAGCAACTTTTTATTGTCTGGCTGCTATTTTAATATTTTCTCATTGTCTCATATCTTTGGCTACTAATAAAATTATTTACCGGGTATTTCATGGCCATGCATTTAATTTTTTTACTTGTTTAAATTTTTTTTTTTTACAATTTTTTACTTCTGCTATTGTTTACCATCTTATATTCTGTTATATTAACCTCAAATATTAAAGTTTTTACCGGGTATTTTATAGTCGTGCAGTAACTTTTTTAACTGATTTATGTAGCTTTTATAACAATTGTTTCTAAAATTTTATACATTTTAATATTTACCGATTGTCTCATATCAACATATGTATATTAAATTTATTTACCGGGTATTTTATAGTCGTGCAATAACTTTATCAACTATTTCAGTGAGATTTTCCAAATTTTGCTTTTTATAATTAGCAATTTAGCAAAACAAAATAAAATTATTTACCGGGTATTTTATAGTCATGCCATAACTTTATCATTTATTTCTATATATAATTCTTCAACTTTTGATTCTATTTATTGTTAATTAACTTGTCTTGTCTCATTATCTCATATCATCATCAGCAATATAATGAAGCGAAATCTATTGATTATTTAATCTTCTTTTCGTTTTCGTTTTCGTTTTTGCTTTCTTTTTCTTTTTTCTTCTACGTTTTTTTTGTTTCTCTTTTTCTTGAATTTTATTTTCTTATTATTATATTTTTTTTTTGTTTTCATTTTGTTGCAGGTCTTTGTTTTGCCATTACTTTCTATTATTTAAGGCAATTTCAAAGGCGAAAAAAAAAGAAAACGAATACAAAATTTTGTTTGTTCAAAAAAAAAAAAAAAAAAATGAGAACAAGCAGCTGCTGCAAGCAAAAGTTGCTTGATGTATGGCAGGGAGGCGCGAGCAGGCAGTAGGAGTTCAACTTAAGTTGAAAACATTGCAACTTCAACAGAGTTGTATGCAGCTGTGAGTTATTTAAGCGCGAATACTGTATACAAAGCGGCGAGGGTTAGGTCGGGTTGGGTTAGCACAGTGGTACATTGCGTATACGCAATGTTGCTACTAGTCAACGTCCACGAATGCAGCTCAAATGGAAACTAATGCATGTGTTGTGTGTGTGTGTGTGTATAGATAAAACTCTGTCGTTTTTGCTGTTGTTGTTGTTGTTGTTGTTGTGTACAAATGACGACGACAGCAGCGCCGACAAGAGGAACAACAGCAGCAACAACCACAACAAGAGATCGCAACTTGGAAAAAGAAGACGAAAACTTGCTGAAAAAGTAAATAAATGAAATAAAATTAAATATAAAGCGTCTGTGCTAGCTGGCACTCTGGC
>JBAMBR010004535.1:0-25382 GCA_037044475.1 Zaprionus obscuricornis | reverse complement strand
GTTCTAGCAGCGGCAAGAGCACCACGAGCAGGGGCAATAAAAAACGGTCGGAGACACCATCAGCAACCACCAACAGGTGCAAGCCAACAGTAACGCAAAATCAAAGAGGAAAAACTGACGTTGGCCAGGCATGTGGCACCAGAGAAAGAAATAACGAAACCGAATGAGAGAGACACGCATAGAGAAAGAGAGAGATAGAGAGAATTTCAGCTGTCTTACACGTAAAACATTTACTTAACCCACTTGCAATGTGAGAACTTTCAGTGGTTCATTCTATTGAACGAGCTCATAATATTCAGGGTTTATCCATTTCCTTGAAAATATGGAATGATAACAATAAAATTTGTAAAATAAATAATAATATAAAATAAAATAAAATTTATAAAATAATAAAAAGTAAATAAATATATTGCTATCAATTACGATTATTTTCATTTAACCGAAATTATTTTTAACATAATAAATGTGTTACAAATTTTAATTTTTTTTAATAATTGTTTTTTATTATAGAAATTTAATAGTTATTTTTCTTTTATATTACATACATAAATAAAATTAAAAATTACTTTACCTTTTTATTTATATTTATAATTTCAGAGATGCAATACGATTTTAAACAATCATATGAAAAATGTATAATGATCATGATCTTTTTATACCTGGTAACCATGTATATACTACGTTTTTAATCCTGATAAAATAGGAAGATATAAAAAATATACAAAAATTATAAAAAATATATATTAATAGAAAAAATAAAAGTTTTAATTATGAGTATATTCTGCTCCGTTTTGTTCACATAAGGGTTAAGTTGAAGTCAACTTAACCCTTATGTGAACAAAACGGAGCAGAATATACTCATAATTAAAACTTTTATTTTTTCTATTAATATATATTTTTTATAATTTTTGTATATTTTTTATATCTTCCTATTTTATCAGGATTAAAAACGTAGTATATACATGGTTACCAGGTATAAAAAGATCATGATCATTATACATTTTTCATATGATTGTTTAAAATCGTATTGCATCTCTGAAATTATAAATATAAATAAAAAGGTAAAGTAATTTTTAATTTTATTTATGTATGTAATATAAAAGAAAAATAACTATTAAATTTCTATAATAAAAAACAATTATTAAAAAAAATTAAAATTTGTAACACATTTATTATGTTAAAAATAATTTCGGTTAAATGAAAATAATCGTAATTGATAGCAATATATTTATTTACTTTTTATTATTTTATAAATTTTATTTTATTTTATATTATTATTTATTTTACAAATTTTATTGTTATCATTCCATATTTTCAAGGAAATGGATAAACCCTGAATATTATGAGCTCGTTCAATAGAATGAACCACTGAAAGTTCTCACATTGCAAGTGGGTTAAGTAAATGTTTTACGTGTAAGACAGCTGAAATTCTCTCTATCTCTCTCTTTCTCTATGCGTGTCTCTCTCATTCGGTTTCGTTATTTCTTTCTCTGGTGCCACATGCCTGGCCAACGTCAGTTTTTCCTCTTTGATTTTGCGTTACTGTTGGCTTGCACCTGTTGGTGGTTGCTGATGGTGTCTCCGACCGTTTTTTATTGCCCCTGCTCGTGGTGCTCTTGCCGCTGCTAGAACGTGGTTGTTTCTCCTGTTTCCCATCGATGCCGTTGTTCAATTTTTGCGTTGCCGTTGCCGCCTCTGTTATTTTAACAATCTGCCATTTAAGCGTAAAAAATGTTGCCTCGTTTCGTGCCGCAGTGTTTTGGGCTATTTGATTTGCCAATCATGACTGTGGTGCGGTAGTTGCGATGGTTACGATGCGCTTTGCCCACTTTACGAATTCTGCGTTCTGCGTTCGCCTTGATTCCATTTCCATTTACAATGCTTTGCTTCTGATTCGACTGCAACTTGTGGCATGAGTCTTGCAGTATCGCCTGCGCGATGGTCGAAATGTCGGCATTGCGTTTGTCATTTGGTCCCCATTTTGGTAATCATTTGAGATTTTTGACTCACATTCGCTTGGGCATTTTCACTCAATATGTGTATGTTCAAGTATGTTTTTGTATGAGTGCATTGAACTAACTACGCAGCTCAGTCAAGTACTGTAGGTGGAAATGGTCTTTGTGTAAGACTTTTATTTATTCATTTCATTTATTTTCATTAATTGAATTTTCTTTATTTTAGAATTTTGTAGTTTAAATTATACAATAAGTTTTCAATAGATAAAGGAAGAGTATTTGCTTGCCGATAATTAAATAAGTTCATAAAGGCATTGTTATATCCCTTGTATAGATTTGTATGTTTACAGGGTATAATTAATGAATCTAACATAAAAATTTTTAGCAAATACTCGTTACTAATAAGCCCATTACTCATGCCATTACTCTTAATGCCAATTCCTGACTACTGTTAAACTACTACTGTTCCACTACTATTCCACAACTGACTACTGGCCGGTTCAATGGCAAGATTTTTTGATGCAACAAACAGTCCACCGGTGCAACAAAACCTATGAGACTATGCTTACAAGTGTCATCCCAATGATCATTCACAGCAGTCATATCGGGCGCATTTCGCATTTGTTGTGGCATTTGCATTCGGCTTCGTATTCGTATCTTTTGATAAACGCTTTTATTTTGTTATTTTATCTATTTTACCATTAGTTGATATTCATTTCCTAAACAGCGGCATGAAAATTTAGATAATAATTTCAGACAATCTTGGTAAGCTGATTATTATTATATATAACAACTACAACAATAGCAGCAGCTAGAAGAGCAATAACGATGACAACAATAACTGCAAACTGTGGCAATTGCGTATATGATGTTCTAATACAACATCAATTATAATGGGTATCGGCCCATGGCCAAACGGTAATGATGTTACAGCCTCCAAGGTACGTTGTTACACTGGTTGTACCTTCATTGAAAATGCATAAAAAAAATATAATGTGATTTTATAATAATGAATTTAAATATTTGAATATACAATACAATCGAATTTATTTATTTGTTATTTTTTAAATTTCTTTTTAGAATGATTTAATTTAATTTATTTTATAACTTTAGTAGAATTTTTGTTTGATTGTTTCTTGTTTTTAATTATATTTATATTTATTTATTGAATTTATTTATCAGACGATTTCATTTACTTCTTAACAAACACTAATCATTTCGACAAATAGTTTGAAAGATCTATTCTTTACATAAATAATTTGGGAAATAGTCTATATTTAGCTTCAGAAAAGCCTGTACCTGTCTACTATTCTACATATTATGATAATTATCTATATAATTATCTATATATCTATTTCTGGCAATTTGTGGATACCAAGCCAATAAAATTGCAAACCAACCAGACACCCAATTTTCGACCTCCTCGTAGGAATCAAAGAGCTGCTCAGCCAATGCGTGACTCATCGATGAAAACAAATGGTAGTCGGAAGGAGCCAAGTGGGGGTAGCAGCTCCCAGCCAAGTGTTTTGATCATATTCTGAACCAATTTTGCTTTGTGTGCAGATTGATTGTCATGGAGAAAAATAACCTTGCCGTGTCTTCTGATCCATTCTGGTCGTTTCTCAATCAATGCATACTTCAAATTGATCATTTGTTGGCGGTAGCGCTCAGTATTAACGGTTTCACTAGGGTTTAGGAGCTCGTAGTACACCACACCTTTCTGGTCCCACCAAACACACAGCATTGTCTTCTTACCAAATCGATCTGGTTTTACAGTCGATGTTGATGGTTGTCCCGGATTAACCCATGATTTTTTCCGTTTAGGACTTTTAAAATAAATTAATTTTTCATCGCCAGTAACAATCCGATGCAAACCCGATTTTCTTCCGTGTCTTCGAAGCAAAATTTTACAAGTGATTTTCTGTTTTCCATCTGTCTTTCATTCAACTCATGTGGCACCATTTTCCACACTTATGAATCTTTCCCATAGTTTTAAACGGTCACAAATTTTTTGTTGTGCAACATTTAAGATTTCTGCCATTTGCTTTTAATTCAAAGTGTCATCTCCATCCAATATCGTTTGCAATTCGGCGTATTCAAACTTTTTTGGTGGTCTTCCACATTCTTCATTTCTCACATCAAAATCATTATTTCTGAACGGTTGAAACCATCTTTTGCATGGTGCTATTGATAGAGCATGGTATGTACATATATGAATTTGTGAAAATAACTCCATATATATGTAAGTCTCATGACAACATTATGTTATAAGACATTACTTTATGATAAATTAAAATTTTATTATTTCTTTCCTTATATTGGTTCTCCTTATAATATCCCATTTCCTTGTACATATTCCATTTTCACACTGAACTACAATAACTGGATTGTTGTATTTTTCCTCAGGCTAACTTAGTATACTGCTCTTCAATTTTCTCACCTTTCGAAGCACTGTGCGTATGCGTATGAACTTTGTAGCTTTTAGCTTTGGTACCGAGCAAAGCTTGCGGCATTTACGCCTTGTTGCTAATTCGTCGTCGTGTAGCTGATATCGTTGTCGCTCGTGTTGTACCGCTTGTCGTTCTTCTCTCCGGTTTTTCGCAATCTTTTGCCAAGCAACTGGAAGAACATGTCCCCGACTTAGGAACTTGTGTCTCGCGTTTCTTTGCTAGCAATTTCATGCATGTTGCTGCCGTTGCAACAGCAGAAGCAACAACTACATGTTAGACAACCGTTTTAAGCATGCGTGTGCTGCAGTGTTTGGCTCGGAGACTAAACCTCGGCTTCAGCCTGTTGCCAAAGAGTGTGTATCGCCCTCTTTCCAGCCATAGTCGAATGCAAACCCCACCAGCTGCCGATGCATTGCTTCAGCTTATGCTTTAATTGTGGAAATTATGTGACATTTGTCGTTGTTGGTGCTATCTCTGCTGTTTTTGTTTTTGTTATTGTTGTTTTTGGTGTATTGCCATCGTCAGTCATAACCAGTAAAGTAGTAATTAAACTGGTGGAACCATCAAATACCGCCCTGTGACGTTGTTGATGCTGTTGTCGTTGCTGTTGCTATTGTTGTTGCCGGACTTACAGACAAGGAGACAGTTTTGTGGGTTTTACGCTTGCTGTAAACATTTTACTGTTGTTTATTACTGCAGATGATGAATAGTATGAAAGACGGGATAAGCATGCACAGATATAGCACAGAAAGAGAAAGAGAGATATGTACATAGATATGTAGGTAAATCAAAATAAAGAAATAGATAAATATGAATATACACGTGTAGTATGTATGAAACGTTGGTTACAACTAAAGAATAATGCAGATTCATATAATAGACAAAATTATTATTACAATTATAATTATTGATATTGTTTTTGAAGTACAGATTATAAATTATATAGACAATAATCAAAGAAGTAAACTAGAATTTTCTTAATACCTCTGTATATATTGTGATAAACTTCTTATACATATTTACTATACATATGTTGTTAATCATGAGAAATAGTCAAGCTATCGATTGTAAATCAATTAGCATTTTCATTTCTTGCATATATAATTTACACTAATCATTATGAACAAAGTGAATTATGTCCAATAGGCGCTTAAACCAACTGAATTCAATTGAAATCAAATGTGATCTGTTGTTAAAGGTGAATTAAATGGGATCATTAGACAGTTGAATTCAATTCAAGAACAACGCGTTCTATAAATTCAAATATATCTTGAAAATTATTACGAACCACTCCAACTGCACTTTGATTGAATTATTGTCTTTTAGTATTGTTGTTGCTTTTGCTATGGGCTCATTAAGAGAGCGAAATTTGCGGAACTGAGCTCAGCGCTTGAATCTTGAACTCTGTTGAACTTGGTCCGTCACCCACAAGCGATAAAACAACAGCAACAACAGTAACAGCAGCAACAATAAAACACCCACAGCCATAAAAAAGCATTATATGACTCTCTTACTCTCTCTCTCTCTGCTATCTGTCTATCTGTCTTACTCTTTCTCATCTAGTGTTTTGATCTCTCCTTGGTCTTGTTACATTATAACGTTATGTTGGGCTGTATTACTCGTTGGCTAAAACTTTATGGGGTGTTTATAATTGGCATTATTGCCTAACAATACCGCTTCAGGTCCAGCTAGTTGCAGAGATCCAATACCGAAATGCCAATTCCGACTTCTAGTGCAGGTCATCTCGAAGTGTAATGCTTTGAGCTCTCGTTAAAATCAAAATACCGACACGTAATCCTATAACAAGCAACAGCTACAAAACATAATTAAGATCTACATTTTTATGGTTTTTAAACTATAAAATTTATATTATTAAATTACAGTTATAACAACTGTCGAAATCACAGCAAAAGAAAGAATGAGGGGGCAACTAAAACGGCAGCTTTAATATAATTTACTTATAAATGAGAGGATAAAAAAGAAAAGCGAAAACAAAAGCAAACGCCTATAGTTATAATTATCGTTATCGGAAACTTGTGCTCAAAACAAAAGCAAAATCAACCACAAGTAATTGTATGTTATTGTGTATGCATAAAATGTGAAAATAGGCCTATTTGCAGTATTAGTAGTTTTACACTTTTGAACCGCATTGCATAAGTTGCATAAATAAAATATTGAATTTAGATGCCAAATATTGATATAAATTTGTATTATCGATAAAGATTGTTTTGAAATTATATTTATATTATTTTACCTTCACAAAACTCATGCCATAGGCATAATACCCATCAACAAACTATTATGCTCATATTTTTAAGCCAATTGCAATTTCTCCACTGTCTCGGTCACTTTTTCTTTTTCGCGTGATAAATGAAACCACCCCACCCGGAAATCAATCAAAGTAAGGGCATTCCACTGCAATATCGATTGTTCGATAGTATCAAATTGCAATTGTTGTTGCTACATATTGTAATAGGCCACAAGTGCAGCGACCACTTACTGCACAAAAGGCAGAAAACAACACATGCCTACTACTACACCCGCACTCGATTCGCCATCACACATACATATCTACACATATATACATACAAATGTATGTATGTACGCATACTATTGCATATTGATTGATGAAATGGCAGCGACAAGAAACGATCAGAAACGAACGAAAATACAATGCAACAACAGTAATAATAAATTTGATCGCCTGCATTGGCGAAGATCCCAAATTTGGAAAGTCTCTTCCTCTCATTTATACTCTTCGAATAATTAAAGCTGTGCAGCAGGTGCCAAAGCTTTGCTCAGAGCTGCTGAGCGGGCTTTCAGCTGTTTGTTTGTTTTAAGTTTGCTTGCAGTTTTTTTTTATGCCGGTTACGGTTGTTGTTGCCTAAGCGTCTGTTTTCATTGATAGAAATATTATGGCGCGAATGAGAAGAGTGAATGCAAGAAAAACTGAGAGAGAGAGAGAGTGAGACCGGTGAGAGACCGAGAGACCGGTGAAAGAGAAGAAACATTAAGAGCGAGCTCGTTCGGCTTTAATAGTAAAGCGTTTCAATTGTACACTGGTGGCAAAATGCGTTTATATGGTATTGTGTTGATTGTCGTAATAAAGTGAATATGTATGTATGTATTGTTAAAGTATATAAATTTGGGAACAAATTTTAAATTACAGTTTCGTATGTATTGTTTTCTTTTTTTTCTATAAGCATACAAAATAAAACTGTATCAAATGTTATAAATCACATATTATAATTGTTTAAAGAATTGATAATTTTTTACGAGATTCTACGAAATTTTCGCCATAATGATCAGACCAGAAAGTCAAGGTTTAAGCATTGCTCTTTACAACAAACTGTTAACTGTTCTCACACCAAATCCCGTAGCATGCTAACTCTTCCCGTTCAGCAAGAAATTTCGTAAATACTTCAATCAACAACAACAGCAACAACAACAATATTAACAATTGAACAGCTGTTTTGCAGTATAGAGTATCTTTTACGCTCTCGAGCGCTCAGACTCTCTCGACAGCAACAGGTGCGACAACAATAACAACTCAGCAAGTTTTAACAAGTGCCGAACAAAGCTGTCGTGTAGTATCGCCGGAGCCAGTCGACGACAACTTCAGTCGCCGACGCTGATCAGTTTCAAAACGACTTTTGTGCGAGATAGACGTGAGGCGTAAGCCGTGAAGCTTACTAAGAAGAAAATATTTTTATTACTACGACTTTGGCGCGATTCTCGCAGACAACAATCTAAGTGAAAAAAAGCAAAATAACAACCCAAATTGAAAAGTGCATGGCAAATTAAAAGAAAAAGTGGCGTGTGAAGCAACCACAACTGCAACTGCAATAAGTGCAGCAGGAGAAAATCTCATTGTGTTTTTTATATTATTAATTTACCGTTGAAAAATTATTGCGACTTTTTAAAAGTGTTGCCAACACATTATTTTGCACATATAGGTACAGTTTATTTTAATATCAAGTAGTCACAAAGTTCAGCAAGTGGATATGTTTGCGTCAAAATTGGAGCAGCACTCAAAGCCCATACTGAGTCCAACTCGATCACTTGACGAAGGTTTCGAAAGTGATCCGGATCGGGTTTCAACTGATTCAGAGCATCAAACAAGTGCAATTACGAACAGCAGCAGCAGCAACAAAAATAACAGCGCCAGCAAGTTGGCACAGCTCAGTTCGGCAGCAACGGGCGGTGCTAGCAACAACAGCAACAATAACAACAGCAGCAATAGCAAAAGCAACACCAACAACACTATCAACAATAATCTGACAGAGAAGTCAACAACGCGAGTCGGTGGGATAAGTGTTGCTGGCGGTGCACTTAGTCTTGCCGCACCGCA
The DNA here is from genome assembly GCA_037044475.1 of Zaprionus obscuricornis. Lineage (NCBI taxonomy): Eukaryota > Metazoa > Arthropoda > Insecta > Diptera > Drosophilidae > Zaprionus > Zaprionus obscuricornis. The sequence continues at coordinate 16,626 of JBAMBR010004535.1, read as the reverse complement.
GTTGCAGCGACGTGAATATTTTAAGGAGCAAGTGCATCATCAACAGCCTCAGCATCAGCAGCAGCAGGCAAAACAGGTTCAGAATAACCATCATCAACAACAACAACAACGTTTGCAATATCAAAAACAACGACAACCAATGGTGGCCAGCGCCGCCTCCAGCATTCACAATCAACGCTTAACCAGTGGCGTCTCAGTCGGTGCTGGTGCTGCCGCTGCTGCAGCAGCCGGCTATAGACGTGGACGACGTCTTCACGTAACGCCACCATCTCGAAGCGCTTTACGTTCACATTCTGTGGACACCATTGGAGGGCGCCCGCGACATGGTTATGATCCAAGCAGTTTAATACTCAAGCATGACGGAAATGGTAATGTGAGTAGCTGCAGCAGCAGTAGTATTGGTGGCGGTGTTGTTACCACCAACAGTCGTATGCTGAACTATAAGAGCCCATCGACCGGAACTGGTACAGGATCAGCGGGAGCAGGACAAGCAGCTCTGCTGGTGCAGCCCATATCGAGTGCCACACTCTCCCCATTGGTAGCCGTTGGTGCGGATGGTGTCAGTGTTGGTGTCGGTGTGGATGCCGTGGGAGGATCTTCCCCAGTGATTGCCTCGGCAGCCCACAGTTTATACACATTCTATCCGGCCGAAGGAAATCTTCAAGTATGGCAAACAGAATGTGGCGATCTTACGTATAAATCGTCAAGGAATATGCATCAATTGCACAAGGCACCAGTTTGCTGGACACAGTCTATACCCAGGCAAGCAAGAAGGTAAGTTCGCCATATTCTTTCAAGATACAAAAACGGAATAATCGGTACAATGATTGAGAAAAAAACCAATAATTATTGATCACATATAGTAAATATGTATATGTATATGGTATTATGTCGACACATTTCTAGACTTACTACGAGTTTATTTATTTCAGTTTTATATTTTACCATGAAAAATCACTTGTTATAAAGTTGTCTATTCAATATGTTTTTCCCAAATTAATGCATTTTTATACTCGGTGCCCATTGGGTACCAAGAGTATATTGAGTTTGTGACAGCAGCAAATGTATGTAACATCCATAAGGAGGCGTGGCCGACCCCATAAAGTATATATATTCTGACTCAGGATCAATAGCCGAGTCGATTGGAGCATGTCTGTCTGTCCGTCTGACCGTCTGATCGTCTGACCGTCTGTACGTCCGTATGAACACACAGATTTCGGAGACTATAAGAGCTAGAGACTTCATTTTTTTTGTAAAGTGCTTGTATTAGTTGCAGGCAGATTTTTATTTTGGAATTTTGCTACGCCCCCACCGCCTCCACAAATCGATGAAAACCATTTTGAGCACACCCAGCCAATCTACATGGTATGCTTGCCTGCTCCTCTCACTCCATACACGGCAACATTAACTTAGCGTTTTTTTTTCTCACACTTGTAAAGAGTGTGGCTTAGAGGGTTGGACTTGCGTGCGGTTCGATTCTCGAGGCGATTTATTTTAATTTTTTTTTTTATTTTTATAATTAAAATTTTTTAAATATAAATATATAATATATCTTTGGGCACCAAGTATTATATAGTCGAGCATACTCGACTATAGCTTTCTTACTTGTTTTCAAATGTTTTATTGCTTTCAAGTTTACGTTATTTTTATCATACATATATCGTTAAGGTAGTTAAGATTTCTAGAGATTTTGCTAAATTACAATGCACCGCTTAAAAGTCATTTTCAACGTACGCTATTGGGTTAATTGGTTCACTTTATATTTGGCCAAAAAGTCAATAGCCATTTCGGTGAAGTGAAAGTCTTTCTTCATCAGCAGCAAGAGCTACAAGAGCTTGACCAAGTTGAGGTCTGATCCAAGCGCATGTGTCATTTAACTTTAGCCGCAGGTGCTGTAATTAAAATTCCTTTAACGAACTAAAAAAAAGAAAAAACTGAAACAGCCAAAAGTAGAGTATACATATATAGGGTCAACACCAAAATTATTTACCCTAAGGGCAGAGGCATCATTCCTTTCATCATCCATCGTCTTTATATCAAGTCGTGTTATGTAAAATTACATTAACTGTGTCCTCAAATTAAACACAAAAATTTCAATTTTTCGCCAAACAAATTTAAGTCACATAAAATTTGTCAATTTTGCTTACTTTATTACTGGCTTCGAATGACTTTGGCTTTGTTTTTATTAGCTTAAAATTTAATGTTTTAGATGTGGTTGTTACAATTTGAAAAAAAAAATCAAGTAATAAAGCTATAGTCGAGTATGCTCGACTATATAATACTATAATTCAACCCTCTAACCACTGAGCCACACTCTTTGCAAATGTAAGAAAAACTGAGTTAATGTTGCCGTGTGTGGGGTGAGAACAGCAGGCAAGCGTACGCTGTAGAGACGCCTCTCAAATTTTGGAATTTGAAATGTGTATAACTTTCATGTTAATTATCCGATCTGTACCAAATTTTCACACAACGTCCAGATAAACATATTCTAACTTTGTACCAATTGTACCAATTCAGTCATGTAGCTTGTCTGGGTGTGCTCAAAATGGTTTTTATCAATTTGTGGAGTGGCAAAAATCCAAAATAAACTTGATCTGCCTGCAACTAATACAAGCACTTTACAAAAAAAAAATGAAGTCTCTAGCTCTTATAGTCTCCGAGATCTGTGTGTTCATACGGACGTAAAGACGGACAGACGGACATGCTCCAATCGACTTGGCTATTGATGTTGAGTCAGAATATATATACTTTATGGGGTCGGCCACGCCTCCTTATGGGTGTTACATACATTTGCTGCTGTCACAAACTCAATATACTCTTGGTACCCAATGGGCACCGAGTATAAAAAAACAAAGCAAAAAAAAAAAAACAGAAAAAGGCTGCCGAAATGTGTTTAAAATTTGAAATGTTGCTTCGCATTTCAGCTAATTGATGTCTTTGCGAATGCAACATTTGTGCATGTTGTAACGATATGTGAGAGGTGACGCACTAAGGCGAGAGTTTGATTTTTGTGAAATCAGATAAGGAAAGTAATAAAACAATAAATTACATATAAAAATGATGGCCGTTTCCATGGTAGTTATATTCTATACTGAACCGATTTGAACCAAATTTAAATGAGACGTATAAAGTGACGACGTCATTGAACAAAAATAAGTAAGAAAGCTATAGTCAAGCATACTGGACTATAGAATACTCGGTGCCCAAAGTTATATTATATATTTATTTCGCTCGTGCTGCGCACTCGCCAATTTTAAGTTAATTTAAAAAAAAAAATTCAAATAAAAAAAAAACAAGTAAGAAAGTTATAGTCGAGTGTGCTCGCTATATAATACTCGGTGCCCAAAGTTATATTATATATTAATTTTGCTCGTGCTGCGCACTCGCCGACATAAAGTTAATATAAAAAAAATTTAAAAAAAAAAAATCGTCTCGGGAATCGAACCGCGGACCTCATGCACGCGAGTTCAACCCTCTAACCACTGAGCCAAGCTCTTCACAAGTGTGAGAAACTCTGAGTAAATGTTGCCGTCGTATGGGGTGAGAACAGCAAGCAAGCGTACACTATAGAGACGCCTATCAACTTTTGAAATTTGAAATGTGTATAACTTACATGTTTATTATCCGATCTGTACCAAATTTGTACACAACGTCGAGATAAACATATTCTAACTTTGTACCAAAATTCTGGGTTTGCTTAAAATCGTTTTTATCGATTTGTGGAGGCGGAGGGGGGCGTGGCAAAAATCCAAAATAAACTTGATCTGCCTGCAAACACTACAAACACTTTGCAAAAAAAGTGAAGTCTCTAGCTCTTATAGTCTCCGAGATCTGTGTGTTCATACGGACGTACAGACGGACAGACGGACATGCTCCAATCGACTCGGCTGTTGATCCTGAGTCAGAATATATATACTTTATGGGGTCGGCCACGCCTCCTTATGGGTGTTACATACAGTTGCTGCTGTCACTAACCTAATATACTCTTGGTACCCATAGGGCACCGAGTATAATTATAAGTTTCAGCATGATAGCCTAACAATCAAATACTTTTTCATATACTATCTCAAATTTTTGACCAATGGATCCAATTGTTAGTTTGGGTTAAAATAGAAGAACGATCCTGCTGTCGATGCTGATCAATAATCCATGTCACCTTTACAAACTTAATATACTAAAGCAAGAAAATATACGAAATTTAGAAAATCAACTGATAAAACTGATATACCATAAACAGATATAAATAAAGGCACTAAATGATATGTTAAATTATATAGTTATTCTATTTATAGTATATATGTGATAATATACAGATTTTTTTCATTTCCTTTTACTCGTACCGTTATCATTATGATTGGAGCATTGCTAAGCACTTTAAACAGCAAACTCTACTTACATGTCAATTTGCATTTGCAGACTATTGAAATTCGCAGCACTTGTGCAATAAAAATTCATATAAAATTACTTTCAATTTCTGCGGCGCTGTGGCTCCTTTTGCATTTGCTTTTGCTAGATACCAGATACCACTATTCCCATTTAAGCCAAATTGTAGGCGTTATTAGATACATTGCATAAGGCAGGCATTTAAATTGTTATTTAAAAGCCTTTTACTTTGCACAGGCCTTTAGCTGGTAACAGGCCACTGTAGCATGCATATGTTCACTAGATGCCATACTCGTACTTCAATCAAACCAAATCCTAAAATAACAAGAAAGCAAAGCTAACTTCGGCGGTCCGAAGATTTCCTACCCTTGGAGTCTTAGAGGTTATTTTTTTTATACAAAAAGACATTAAACTTTGCATGCAAATCAAATTGCATGATGCGCACATTGCATTTATGTATATGAAAAGTAAAAGTTTTTATTTTACAAATTATTGTTTATGTGCACATTATAAGTTTGTCTGTGTGCGTGTTTATGTATTTTAAATATTATTATTTCATCTCTTTACTCTGTCGCTATTTTTATCTTGTTCGCCTCGCTTTTGTGACATATTTTTACACATTTTTGCTTTTCATGAATATTATACCCTTGTATATGGTATATTCATTTTGGATGGCATTTTGTATGAGGCATTGTAAACAAACAATGTCATCGACAGCAGGAAACAAATATGCATATCCGTCTGTCAGTCTGTTACAATACAAATTAGTCTCTCAGTTTTAAAGGAATCTCAATGAAACTTGGTATACATACTCCCTATACTCATAGGCTGTTTACTATATAATATAGCTGATATAGGAGTGATCAGTCGAAAATTAAGTTTTTGCATTAAGCTATCCGGCTGAAATTTGCAGCATTTGAGCTTAGTGAAAACATATGCGTCTCATATAAATTTGGTCTAAATTAGACAACTATATCGATAGTATACGATAAATCATCTGAAAATTAAGATTTTTGTATGAAAAGTTTTCTTTTAAGGCAGTAAGAGTATAAACTTGCTTTCTTATTTTATTTTTTTTTTTGTTTACTTTTTTTGTGAATTTTTTTTTGCGCATGACACTTATTTGTTTATGTCGGAGACTGTGTGTATAAGGTGTAGGCGTCTGAGTTGGACTGTCTGTTCATCGGTTTGCAAGGCGTCTTTAACTTTAAAGATTGGAAAGTGTTTTTATTTTATTTTATTTTTCAGCTTCATTTTTCTTTGTATGCGAGATGAGCTGGTGATGCCGATTCACATATATTGTTTTGCTGTGTGGCGTGCGAAAGTTTAATTTAATAATGTGCCCATGGCAAATATGAATTGTTGTTTAATTTAGTAACCAATGAATGATTGATTATTTTGAACAGGTGAAATTATGTAATTGAAATTATGTTATAATGAGTAAATAAAGTTGATGGCTGTGGATGTAACTCATTTATAAGTATAATATAACATGTATAATATGTGTTTACTTTAAAATGCTTGCATTTAAGTCCTGTCCCTTGTTAAATGCGCATAAATTAGCTGAGCAACCTTTTTCTGCAAAATAAAAATTTATATTAAATCACACTTACACATTGTACATACTTACATATGTATACATTTATATATACACATAAATAGAACTAACATGATTAATTAATGAATAATTATCATGACATGGAGACGCACAGTCGACCGTAGACACAAAACGAAACAAAATTTCATTAAATTTTTCCTGGCATTTGGCTTATCAGCGGTGCAGTACTAGGGCATCCAGCGAAATGGGCCACTAAATTTTTATCCCTCTCTTTACATATGAGTTCGCATTTTTGGAGTGCACAGGTGTCGAAATTCGAGCAAAGTCAAATGACACAACTGATTCTGACTCAGAGCCCTATAGCCAATGGGGGTCTCGCATTGTTTTTGTTTTCATTTTCGCATAATGCAATTACCGAAAAAAATATTTAAAAACCTAACAACAACAGCAACAAAATTAAATGCTTACGAAAACTGTAACAAAAGCAGTACAACAGACCGGCGAATAGAGCTAATAGATCATTAGTCTTTTTAAACTTAAAATATACAGAAAGTTTGTGGGAGATAAAAAAAAAATCATATATAAAGTGTCAAATAAATTACATTTTGTAAGTATTTTGTTTTTGAGAAGCAATTACAACATTGACATTGAAAGTGCTTAATACCGTCGATATTTTTGTGTATTACACATGTGTTATATCTACTGTGCGTCATAATATATCGCACAAACAAATAAGTTAAATGAAACAAATGATTTATTCAACCCATACATTTTTTTTTTAAATTTATTTTTGTTGGTATTTTTGTTTCTTTCGACCTGAGTCTAAGCTAATATTGCATAAAAAGTAGAGACAAGTTTCCAGTCAGGTTGTTGCTTAAATCATTTGTTAGCGCGTGTGACAACGACAGGCACAAAACTCAAATTACAACAACAACTAAAAGTAGTAAAACTGTAATGTTAACAGCAAATTTGGAAGACGTATTTACTCTCGTGCACTTGGCAATATTATGTAAAATAAGTTTGGTTGCTAAAGTCATTTCTCTAGATCGTCATTTTGTCTATACTTACTCTCCTTAGTATACTATAAATATGAAAATGTGATACGTGGCAACTGTCGATCTGGCATAACAAATATTGATACTAAAATTGGTTATGAGACAAACATCATGTATTTTATTTGTTGACGTTTTTCCAAATATAAAAGCAAATTAAATTTGAGATGACAGCAAATGCGGAAGAGTTAAGTTGTTTTATTCTTTGAGAATATATTATGTTAGACTTCTAGTTTTTTTTTAAATTATTATTTTTTTTTTCCTAGTTTTGTTCAATTTTTTAATGAAGCACCTTATTTGCTGCAAGAGACGTACAACAATAGCTACATTTTATGAGCAATCAGAGCTTTAAAATTCCGACACATGTTCATCAACCTCCACTGCGTTGTCTTTGGCTTCTTCTTTCATCAACTCTAAGTGATTGGCAAATATTCGCAGCAGAAATGATCAAAAATCTTCAAGCAGCCAACACACAAACGACAGCAGCGTCTGTATTATCTTCGTTTTTTTTGCTTCTTCTTATTCTTCAATACACATTGTTAGCTTTTAAATAGTCAACAATTATATCCATATAGGGCTTATACATATACATATAGGGCAACACATTGCTATAGATCGAAGCAAAACAATTAGCAGCTTTGTTTACAAAACTTTGTTGAAAGCCTCGACTTAAGGGACAAATCTATGTATATGGATACTTAATGGTAATCATAACGTTGTGCCAATTCGAATGACCTTGTGGCTCATTTGATTTTATAAATGATAAAAGACAATAAATAGTTTTTAGTTTTGCATTAAATTGCGTTGAAGATGATTTTAAAGTTATATATGAAGTCTATACAAAATACGAAAATATAATTAATAAATCAATAATCACAATTATCAGTTTAATATTATATACAATCTTTTCATTTAACCATTTAATTTGGTGTATAACACTTTAATTAATGCTAATTTATATCTACTTTCGTTATCGGCTTGACCCCAAATGACAAAGACATTATCTGACAAATTCGATTTTTTTTTATATATTTTCTTATTTATACGCTTTTACTTTTACTGCCCACATACAGAGAGTATAGAGTGAAGTATAGAGTGAAGATTGTTGAGTCTTTTTCGTAAAGATTATGGCGTATCTCTAAGCTGTCCAATTTCCCTTCTGACTTGAGACATAAATTTCCGCGTGTCTGTTTAATTAACATATTTCTTAAATTGTATTTTTACGCACTTCGTGAATTTCTGTAATTAAAATTTTCGTAAATCTTTTGCATTTTTAGCTTAAGAATTTCATGCCATATATCAAAGAGTCCGAGAGATGAAAGTTTTGACCAGTTTTAAAGTTTTATACACTTCGAGTCCGAGTCTTTACACATATATACATATACGACATACAACAAAACATGTATAATATGTTGATGTTTTGAAAGACTGCTTAATGGTCAGACTTTTGTTATGGTTTATTAAGTTTTATTTATGTTGTTTTGGATATTGAACGATGCTCAAGTTGATGACTCTATGCACAGAATACGATTGCATAATTTTTATGATTTCTGAAGAATTGCATTAATTTTATTACGTTCTGTAATTATTTTCAATTTAATTTTTAGTTTATAGTTTTATTGAAAGTGAAAATTTGGAATGTAAATATGCTGATGTGAAAGATAAGTTCCTGTTTTACTTCATTTTTTAAATATAAAACTTAAGAATTCGTTATGTGGCTTTGTGATGCAAAGTATGAAATTAGAAATATAATAGAAATACTAAAACTGAAACTAAAAAAGACAACCAAACACCGGATTAATGCTACTACATTATGTGTTTGTGTTTGGCTTTGTGGAGGCTTAACAATCAATTTGTAAATACACTTCAGGCTTTGGTTTTTATACTCGCAAGGGTATATTATTTTTTATACCCAGGTATTTTGTAGTAGTATTTTGTAACTCGCAAAAGTATGTCAGATCTCAGTCTTCCCAACTGTCTTGTTGTCTATAATATAATCCTTATTAGACTGTCATAGGAAAGATTGGCTAAAATTTGAGCATTAGTATTAAAACGTGAATTAAATTATATTAATAATAAATAATTTTAATAATTAATAATTTTAATAATTAATAATTAAATTTAATAATTCATACATTTAACAATTAATATATGTATATCTACATAGCTAGGTCGAAATTTCAAAGCTATAATATATACGCATAATAGAAAAGATCGGTCGAAAATGAAATTTTCGTATAAAGCAGGTAAGGGTATAAAATTATCGACTAGTCAGCCACAGATAACTTTTATTTTTATGTATTTTTTTTTTGCCAATTACTATACAATTTTTTCTAATTTTTCTGACACGGACACGTAAACCTACAGTGCTCAGTCGAACCAAAATCGCCTTGCATGTCATGGCCAAATTCTAATCAAAATCTAGACTCTCATCAGTAGTTAAGACTTCAGTATAAGATTAAGCAAACAGCTTCAGTTGGACGTGGTCTATTGATGCACTGGATGTGATAAACGTCAGGCGATGTTGTTGCCTTATTGGAATTTTCATTTCTATTTTTTCTATTTTTTTGGGTGCACAACAAATATGTTTTCTAATTAATAATAATAACAATTGAAGCGCAGTCTCGTTTTCTTGCTGTCTTGCCGCAGATCACAGCTAACGGCACTTCAAATATCGAACGATGAAATGTAGAGCAAAAGGTGTTAAAATTTATTTTAGTTTTCATCGTTGTGTTGTTTTTTTCCTTTGTCTATTTGAAGCTCAGGCTCAAGCTTAAGCTGAAATCTAAACAATTCATCAAAATTGCTTGCAAGTTGGTTAAATTGCATTTATTTTAATTAAAATCAAGGCTTGTGGCTTGCAGTGGATTAACTTATTGGGGTTTTAACCATATTGAGTTGTTGGTCGTACATGCTACACTTTAAGGTTTATCTTATATTAAAAATATATACATGTATATGTATTCCAATGGGTTAAGGTTCAATGTTCTATTAGGCAAGTTAACCAATCCTTGTTTATATCATTTAGTGTTTTTGTAGTTACAGTTATTAGTAATCAATATTAGTGTGGTGCAAGTTGCAATTTGTTTTAGTCCCTCAGATTCAAATTATCTTCGGGAAATTTGGCAGGCTGTTAATTTGATTCTTTTGAAGAAAAGTCCTTCTGTTTGTTTAGCGATCCGATTAAAACTTATTGGATTTAAGTTTAGTAATAGATGGTTTCGAATGAAACCTTATATCATTTTCGATTTAAGATGAGCATGTGTATCGAATTGAATAAAATTATAATTAAAACATAAAATGCAAAAAATTTAGCAAGTTTACGATTATAAATTTAAAAAAAAAAACAAGTAAGGAAAGCTACAGCCGTGTGTACCCGACAGTCATACTGACTTGCTCGTGCCTTTGTATGTGTGTGTTTATACATAAATGAATGTACACCTAAAAAAAAAAACTTAAAATAGAATTTCAATTGCAAATTTTTCGCTTATTTATACGTATTTTTAACTAATTATTTTTATACCCGGTGATTATTGGGTACTAAGGTAACAGCAGCAAATGTATGTAACACCCAATAGGAGGCGTGGTCGACCCCATACAATATATATATTCTGCCTCGGGATCAATAGCCGAGTCGATTGGACCATGTCCGTGTGTCCTTCTCGTGTGTCCGTCTTGGAGACTACAAGAGATAGAGACTTTATTTTGCATTTTTCATTTTTGCAAATTGCTGGTATCAATTTCATTAACTTAAAATTGCCGAGTGCGCAGCACGAGCTAAATAAATATATGAATATACATCTGTAATATATCTTTGAGCACCGGGTATTATATAGTCGAGCATACTCGACTATAGCTTTCTTACTTGTTTCTTTCTCAAACTTGTAAAGAGTGTGGCTGAACTCGCGTGTTAGTGCACCGTGGTTCGATTCTTGAAGCGATTTTTTTTTTTTAAATTACAATATAAGTAAATATAATAATATTTATAATTCTTAATTAGTGCGAGTGCATAGCACGAGCAAACTAAATATAGAATGTATAAATTTATATTTATATATATTTATATAGTAAAATTAACTTAAAATTGACGAGTGCGAAGCACGAGCAATATAAATATATAATGTATAAATTTATATAATATAATTACCGTAAAATTCACGAGTGCGTATCACGAGGTTTTTAAATATTTAATTAATGACCTAATTAGAAATTTTGGAACACTTAGAACGCTGGAAATGTACAATAATGTGGAAGTTGTGCAACTTTCAATTCTTTGGATACCGGGTATTATATAGCCTTACTTCAAAGATGGAATGGAAGATTGTGCGATTATAGTCAGACTTCTTGGCACAGTTTAGTAGAGCTACATTAAAAATTAAATATAAAATATATATAATTATAAAACAATTATGAAAAAATATAATATTAAAAAAAAATATTAGTCTGTTAAAATAAAAATTAACTAATAATACGTATAAATAGAAGAAAAGTTTGCGTTTTAAGTTTTTTTTTTTTTGGTGTATATGCCAAGTGTATATGAAAGCATTGAATTTACAGCTATAGCTGGTGCCCAACTGATTTTACCGTAAAAATTAATTGTTAAATTGTTTCTTTCCGTTCAAACAGACAGACGGACATGACCAAATCGACTCTGCTATTACTCCTGAGCAAGAATATATATACTTTGTGGGGTCTGCCACGCCTCCTTCTGCCTTTTGCAAGCACTTCCTCAAAGTTAATATACCCTATTTTGCTTATTTTCAATGGGTTTATACCCTGAACGTTTGCGTGAACATTGTAAATATGGCATATCTTAGTTTTGAAATCAAGACAGGTACCAATGAAAAAATTAAAATGATTAAAGATGGCTTCCATCTGGCTTCCATAGCTATATTATAGCCAGCAAAAACTGAAAATAAGTTTAAATAGGATTTCCAAATTTTCGCAGAAGCAATTCACTCAACAACTACTTTTAGGCCATAGTAATACATATACATCCTTATAGAGAAACATACACACACAAACAAATACACAGACATACACACATTAGGTTTATTGTCTTGAAGGTGTTTAATTATCCTAGGGGCCTTTTAGCTTAGTTAATCGCTCAAATTGAAAGCCCTGAAAATCAATTGATGATGATCCACACGTTACCCAAGCACGAGCTGTGTGATCTCTGAGAGTCTCAGGTTTGCTTTTAACGCCTGAAGCAATATTAACTCGATTCGAAAATAATTACAGACTCGAGGATTTAGCGACGTAATTAGAAGAATCCAATGGACACAATGTGAATTAAACAAAATTGCTATACTATATAAATAAATTAGCGTTTAAGTGGCAAGGAACGAAAAATGGTGAAGAGCAGAACTAAACAAGTGAATGTAAAAAAAAAAAAAAAAAACAGCAAGATACATCCACATAGAATCAGAGGCAAGATGACATTTATAGCGCTGATTACGCAATGGTCAGTAAAAGTGGCAGCAGCCGTAGCTGAGAGCGAATGGGTCGTATATTCTATTTTGGATTTCCAGTTAATTTATTAAAACGGAAATGGCATAAGAACAATGCTCAGAAAAAAACACACACACAAATAAACAAAAACAGGCTTTTAATTTGAAAGTAACCGAAAGTTCTTTGACTTTAGCCCTACGGAAATAAGTATATTAAAAAGATAGATACAATTATTCCCTAGGGCACTATGCCATTTCATTCTACACTATTTCCCATTCTAATAATTGTTTACACACATATAACTTAAATTCATTTTTCACACGCTTCTAACAAAATAAAAAATTAAAGAAAACATGAATAATAACAGTTAGCCCACGCTGCTGTGTCCAGCTAGATTCAGTGGCTTACAAAATATTATTAAAAAAAAAAAAGTTCGAAAAAAATACAAAGAAAAATTATGAAATGTTCCACACGCTCTGCTATAAAGTTGTTTGTTTGTCTTTTGCTTAGCTGATTAATTTTAATGTTTTGTTTATTTGTCTTTTTGATGGATACAATTTGGTCTTGCGCTGGCAGTAAGTGGCAATTTAACATACAGATTGTATCGTTTCTTAATGTGAGCTATCTCCATCACTATCTTCATCTACTACAAACTTAGAGAAGTACGTTTCCCCAACGAAAACTTCACTATCTTCGTTTTCATGCAAATGAGTCGCCGATCAACAAAGTGACAGGGCAAAACATACAAATTACGTGGGCGTAAAGACTCTGAGAACTGCGCTGAGTTGAGCTGTTGAGGGCAAAATACATTTAAAATTTGTATTAGTTGCTCAGAAACCTAAAGTTGAAAATGAACTTGATGATTTAAGTTATGTTTTAATATGATTTAATGTGATTTGGTAACGTGAGTTTTTTAGCTCGAAGAGAAGATCACGCACCTGGTAAATCGACATCGCACATCGCAGAGGTATATTTTGCTTAGAATTATTCTCCACAAAGATCAACCGCTGACAAAAAATTCAAAGTCTATAAAAGTATGGCTTTTTCACATATTTTTATAGGGAATCCATTAAATGTAAGGAATATAAGCTATCATAAAACATTTTGACATATTTAAAGTGCGAAAGTTCTGTTTCCTAAATTTTTATGGCAAATTTTGTTTTGCTAAATTTTCGTAGAGATAGTCATTAAGCATTGATATTTGCTTTTTTGCATATCAGCTTATATTTAAATAATACATAAAAAATATAAAAGGCTCGGTGCGATTAATAATAATAATAAATTTCTTATCTGCTTTTTCGTTTCAATCAGTGTCGCGTGTGGTGGGTAAAAAATTAAATTTTTTTTGCTTATATTTTTGTTGTTCTTGTTATAATGATGGTAGCCCAATGCAATGATAATAAACATAAAACTAACTGTAAACAGTGAAGAAAAAGCTTCAAAAATTAGAAAACTATAAATTAAGAAACAGGGAAATATTGCGGCATGCTAGACAGAAGTTAAAAAGGCTGTCTGAAGGTAATCTAGAGCCAAATGAAGAAAGGAGGAAATATAATGTGTGAAGCATACATTTTATACGCAAGATGCATTGGTTTGAATGCAATGGCCAACAGACAGAATTTGCTAGGACTGCATATTCATTTTTGGTATTAATTCTATCGTTTAAGTTGTTTGGGTAAGCTTCATCATATAAAATGAATATATTTGTTTTTGATTTACTTTATTGAACATCTTTTGATAAATTTGAAATGAATTTTGTAAATGAGAAATATATTGAATATATAAAAAATAATTTAAATACATCTACACCGCTAAAATCAGTGTTTAAACTAGATTTCCATAAAGAGCTAAATTTCTTCTTGTATGCAAGATAAAACAAGTAAGAAAGTTATAGTCGAGTGTGCTCGACTATATAATACTCGGTGCCCAAAGTTATATTATATATTTATTTGCTCGTGCTGCGCACTCGCCAATTTTAAGTTAATATAAAAAAAAAATTTTTAAAAAAAATTAAAAAAAAAAATCGTCTCGGGAATCGAACCGCCGACCTCACGCACGCGAGTTCAACCCTCTAACCACTGAGCCACGCTCTTCACAAGTGTGAGAAACACTGAGTAAATGTTGCCGTCGTATAGGGTGAGAACAGCAAGCAAGCGTACACCTCTCAACTTTTGAAATTTGAAATGTGTATAACTTCCATGTTTATTATCCGATCTGTACCAAATTTGTACACAACGTCCAGATAAACATATTCTAACTTTGTAGCAAAATCCTGTAGCTTGGCTGGGTTTGCTTAAAATCGTTTTTATCGATTTGTGGAGGAGGAGACTTAATTTTTTTGCAAAGTGCTTGTATTAGTTGCAGGCAGATCAAATCGATAAAAACCATTTTGAGCACACCCAACCAAGCTACATTTTGGTACAAAGCTAGAATAGAGGGTTGAACTTGCGTGCAAGTGGTCCGCGGTTCGATTCTCGAGGCGATTTATTTATTTATTTATTTTTTTTAAATTAACTTAAAATTGGCGAGTGCGCAGCACGAGCTAAATAAATATATAAATGTAAATATATAATATATCTTTGCGCATCGAGTATTATATAGTCGAGCATACTCGACTATAGCTTTCTTACTTGTTTATTCTGGTAAAATTTAATTTTGAATTGATAAATTTTATAGAAATGTTGTTTATGCAGGCGCAATGCTACAAACATTTTTAAAAATATTTTTTTTCTCTGTTAAGATTTAATATTTATCGCATACATTTTATAGCAAATCTCTTATTATTTTACATCTTGTTTCCAATAGCAATAGTTTCTAACAGATTTTAGTTGACGACGGAATATTTTCAACACCTTCCCGACTGTCTCCATGGCAGGCTAGCAGGCTAGCTGGCAGGTAGACAGCAAGCAACCTTTGTGCCACTTTGCCAGTTTCCAAAACTTATTTTTGTCATACGTTGAGTAAGAAATGAAGGAGTGAGAGGCAGAGAAAAAGTATGTGAGAGAGAGAAAGATAAGATAGTAAATTGTTGTCGTTGTCAGAGCTGCAGATGACACAAAAAGAGAGTGTAAAAGAGAGAGGCAGAGTGAGTTAGGGAGGTGTAGAGGAAGTGGCATGTTGCATGCATTAGAGCAAGTTCGAAGCAAGCAGCAAATTAACTATACAAAGCCAACGACAGTAGCAGAGACAGTAGTAAAAGCAGCAGCAGCAGCGGCAACAGCCATAGTCGGGGCGGACGCATCTATGGCTTGGCCTTTGCCTGGAAATGTTGCTTGCAAGCTGCGCATCTTATTAAGAAAGAAAGTACTTTCAGTCAACCAACTTTAGCTGGTGTTGTTGCATTTCTTAATCATTATCCACCCATTCCATATGTTATTTATTTTTTCTTTCTTGTTTTTTTTTTTTGTTTCTCTTTTTTTTGTTTTTGTATTTTACAAGTGCCGTGCGAATTTAAACTTGAGAAGTTGAAATCGCGCCACACAAGATGACTCCACTTCATCTTCATCTAAAACTTCGTCTGCATCTCCGCCAGCTCCAGCACATTTATCTTTAACTCTGGAGTACGCTGCGCTGTCTTTGTTATCATAATCAACTTGCACACACTTACACACAATCGAATACACACGCTTACTCATAAACACAAAGGCATGTACTCAGTACAGTAGAAAAGCTTTGCTACAGGTTCCAGTAGTTTCAACTTTTGAATTGAATTTTGTTTTTTTTTTTGTTTTTTGTATTATTTTTTTTTCTTATCATTTCAAGTACGTTTCAGTTGACAGCAAATTGTCCGGGAACAAGCTACTTTGGCACTTCAACTTGGTCAAGTTAGTTGACAAGTTTTGAAACTAGTCGTATATTGTTTTAATTGCTACCCATAATGCAATTAAAGAAAAATATTTTTTGCCTGTATTTCAGTTGTGTGCAAATACGTGAAGTTTTTATTTTATTTTGTTTCAAGTGTTTCTTGGCAAGTTTCTTGACAGAGTTTCTTCTTGTTGGACAGTGGCAAATGTAATTACAATAATTGTGAAACTATTGCAAAAATATAATTGCAATTAACTTTGAAATATACAAAAATATAAATAACAAGTAAGAAAGCTATAGTCGAGTATGCTCGACTATATAATACTCGGTGCCCAAAGATATATTATAATTATTATTATTATTAGGTGGCACTACAAC
>JBAMBR010004531.1:0-10147 GCA_037044475.1 Zaprionus obscuricornis | reverse complement strand
CTAGAGAATTTTGAATAGATTTCAGAGACAATTGTCTTAGAAATTTTTGAAGCAGTCTAGAGATACCTTTAATATTCTATAATCATAATTATATTCCTAAAGATTTATATAATAAATAAAAATTTAGGCTCGACATAATACTACAATAATACAAGCATAGAGAAATAATAATATGATAATCAAAGTTGTATTTTTGAAGATTTTAATAGATGATAGAAAATATATTTAATCATAGAGTTCTTCAAATAAATCAAGAAATCAAAAGGTTCTGGAAGTGTTTTTTTTTTTTTCTTCAAAATTTTAAGAAATCTTTCAAAAATCGAAAGTCTAAGAATAAAGTTTAATATCTATAAATTATTATTACACGCATTCAATGGCGTCAGTTTAATGACATTGCATAGCATGTTAAATTTTATAACAAGTTTCTCAGCATAAACCCAAACATAAAAGTATTTTTTTTTTTTTTTTTTTTTGATATGCTGTCAAATTTTCATTAGTAATGCTTTAATTTTTTTTTTTTTCTTTTTTTTTTCTCTATGTAGAATTGGGTGGCATTGTTAACTCATTGTAAATGCCAGACATGCAACTAACGCATCAGCATTCAAACATTGTTTGACCACAACAAGCTATAACTATGATAGTATGATGAGCAAGGGGAAGGTGCGGGGGGCAGGGAGAGGGCTGGGGAGAGGCGCCACGCATGCGTGCTTCAGACATTTATCGTATAGATTGTGTTTAACTAATTTCGCTTTCGTTACGCTGCAAGCAAATGCTATGTAGTAGATGTTGATGTTGATGTTGATGATGAGCTGTGCAATGGTTGGAGAGTTGGTTGAGGGAAATTTGCGGGGTTGTTATTGCCTCAATGGACATCGTCTAAATGCCTTGTAGTTTGGCGTCTATTATGTATAATTTACTGGTCATTAAATGGCTTCGCATAATACAAAACGGGAATGTACATACATATATGGGATGAGGGAGGCATGAGGCAATGTCGCATGAAGAACGAGAAGTGGGAAGGGTATATGACTGCATAGAAGTGTATGTCTATGTGTATGTCTATGTGTGTTTGTGTATTCTGTAATAGCTTGAAAACGTAATGTTAATGCTAATGATTCGTGGACAAAAAACATTATGCAAAGAGTGCAACGACAAGTCAATATACAAAAATACAGAATAAACAAAAATTACAATTATACAAAAATAATGAGACATAGACACATACATATATATACATATTATTATATATATATTAGATCCGATAACCTCAATTCTCTATGTGAAACTACTAAAACATTCAGCTGTCAATCGAAGCTCATGTTTGAACATTTATCAAGTGCATGTGCTATGGCAGCAGCAGCAGCAGAAGTAGCAGTAGCAGTAGCTGTAGGCCTTAGCGGCGGCAGTCTCTCATCTAACACTATATTACATCTCACTCGCTCTCTCTCTCTCTCACTCACTCGCTCTCTCTCTCTCTCTCTCACTCACTCGCTCTCTCTCTCTCTCTCTCTCTCTCTCTTGTCTATATTCAAATATGCTATCACACTCTAAGCTAAACATACAAAATTTTGTAATTTTTGCGCTACACTAAGCATTTTATGCAGTCTACAGGAACTTGCAATTTCCATGAATTGTATCTCCCATTGTATCTTAGCTTAGATTTCATAGATCTTTATGAAATTTGATTTATAGGCTTTGCTAGATTCTAAGCTTCTATTTTACATGTAAATCAATTAAATTTTTTCCTTGGATTTATACTTTGTTATTTAAGTAAAAGTCAGATTTTTCCTAAAATATCCTAACTTTGGCTAAAAATATTTTAGACTTACATAGCTACACTCTATCTAGGCTATAAAAATAAATTTATATTAAATATATTTTATTACCATAAGCAAACAAAAAATCAAATGATAATCAATGATAATAAAAATAGAAAAAAAAAAATTCAACAAAAATTTTCCATAATTTTGTATTGAAATCGATAACAATTATTTTTTTTTTTTTTTTTTTTTTATCCAGAGCATTTGATCTTCGTCATCTCGTGTATATAATTGCATAATTTGTATTACATGTTACTTGTAGTTTTTTTTATATACAAAATATTTCTCTTATATTTTTTTTTTATATTTTTTTTTTCAATAGTTAATCGTGCTGAAAAGCTAAACGCTGAAGGTCAACCAGAAAAACAACAACAACAAAAAAAAATATTTCTCTCATGTCTATAATATGAATGACCTGACAGACGTTAATAATCAAATGGAATCGAAAATGGAAAATGAATATGAAAATAAAATAAAATGAAATGCATTGACAGACAAGCCCCAATAGACGACGACGACGATTATTATATATGTATATATTATATTGTAATCGCTGTTATTTCGAGTTCGAGTTTAGACTATGATTATATAATACTATATAGTACAATGTATATAAACTTTAAAGGTTTGATAATGCTCTCACGCTAGCGGGGGCGAACTTATATGTATATAAAGTTATATAGATAGATATGTATGCAAACCAATAATAATAATAATAAAACATCCATTCATAGATTGTATAAAATTTATGTATCGCACCTGCAATGAAAGAAAAGAAACAAGTTTTTTCAATAAAAAATTGATTGTTTAATATTTTATTAATAAAATAACAAAAAAAAAAAAAAAACAAAACAAAAAAACGAAAGCAGCTCACATAAAGCTTAGGGCCATAACATAAATAATTCAATGTGATAATTGTGAGCGCATACAACAAGAAAAAGAAGAAAACAAATTTATGTGGAAAATATTTATAAATTTAGTTTTGACATAAGCTTCACTAACAGATACTCTGTAATTGCGAAAAGCTATAAAAATATTTTTTTTCAGCAAAATAAATTTTTTTTTTTTTTTTGGCTAATTGTAGAATCATCGCTGCATGTTAAATGAAATTCTAACTTGCTAAACTTTAACTTGCTAAACTACCCCACTTCATTTACACGCTGTGCATAGAGTATATGCTGTAATAATAACAAGCAATGTTAGAGCTACAAAAAAAAAAAAATCGAATCGCTAAATTGGAAAATAATTTAATCTATGCGCCCGGCAAGCATGTAATACTTCAACATTTTTTTTTTTTCTTCGTTCCTCGTTTTCATTTTCATGTATTTTGTTCTTCATTTTTTTTTTTTATTGGCTTTTTAATCAAACAAACGGCCGGACGACACAGTATACTAAATATATATAAGTGTGTGTGTGTGTTTGTGCTTTGAGTATAAGTGTAAGTGTGTATATGTAGGTCAGCTATGACGGATGTACCGTAACCGTAATCCGTATCGCAGGGTTCAAAAGGTTCACGCGGCATCGTCACGCTATGTCTAAGCACACACACACAGACACACAGAGACATAGAGACGCAGGAGTCAAAGTTATCACGCCCACAATTACCCCAAACCTAGTGTAGCTCCTGCTCAAAGGTCGATTTTGACTATAGATAGACTTCAAGCTGTATCTGTCTATCTGTATCTGTATCTGTATCTGTATCTGTATCTGTATCTGTATCTGTATCTGTATCTGTATCTGTATCTGTATCTGTATCTGTATCTGTATCTGTATCTGTATCTGTATCTGTATCTGTATCTGTATCTGTATCTGTATCTGTATCTGTATCTGTATCTGTATCTGTATCTGTATCTGTATCTGTATCTGTATCTGTATCTGTATCTGTATCTGTATCTGTATCTGTATCTGTATCTGTATCTGTATCTGTATCTGTATCTGTATCTGTATCTGTATCTGTATCTGTATCTGTATCTGTATCTGTATCTGTATCTGTATCTGTATCTGTATCTGTATCTGTATCTGTATCCTTATCTGTAACTATATCCTATATGCTATATGCTATATCCTATATCCTATATCCTATATCCTATATCCTATATCCTATATCCTATATCCTATATCCTATATCCTATATCCTATATCCTATATCCTATATCCTATATCCTATATCCTATATCCTATATCCTATATCCTATATCCTATATCCTATATCCTATATCCTATATCCTATATCCTATATCCTATATCCTATATCCTATATCCTATATCCTATATCCTATATCCTATATCCTATATCCTATATCCTATATCCTATATCCTATATCCTATATCCTATATCCTATATCCTATATCCTATATCCTATATCCTATATCCTATATCCTATATCCTATATCCTATATCCTATATCCTATATCCTATATCCTATATCCTATATCCTATATCTTATCTTTTCATCCAAACTTAACTGCTTCTATTTCTGCCACCTTTTAGCTTTTAGTCGTAACTAACGTCATGTAACTAATTCTCTTTCACTTTTACCTCCTGTCTATATCTTTCTGTCTCTCTCTCTCTCTCTCTCTTTCTTTCGTTCTGTCTCTTTCTAACTACATATAATGTCCTGTATGTACAAGTATAACTATAGATTTGTGTCATGTTTTTCATGTTACGTAGCCTGCAGTCAAGTGCTCTGCCTGTTTGTGACCTTTGACACGACGAGGCGACTAACAACTGCCAATTATGCAATAAAAAATGCTAAATTAATAAAAGCCAAAACAAAAAAAAACAAAAAAACAAACGAAAAAAAATAAAAAAAAACCAAAGGAAAACCAAAACAACTAGAAACACACAAAACAAAAACAACTATTAAAAAGCTCTCTCGACACGTTATTTACGGTCGTCGTCGAATTCAAAACGTGCTTCGAACGTTCACAAAAAAAAAATATAAAAAAAATAAAAACAGGAAAAAAAAGAGAGAGAAAAAAAATATATAGAAGGAAATTTTAATTTTCTGTGAAAATTGCCGGCTATAAATTACATATTGCCAGCCGTGAAACGTAACTGAAGTGAGGGGGCGGTAGGTTGAGCAGTAACTGGAGGCGTGTTAAGGCGACGGTCAGAGAAAAAAAAACATAAAACATTTTCATGTAGTGTCGTGTAAATGACCAAAACCCCATTTTGACTTTTGGCCATTAGATGGAATGAATGAATGAATAAGTGTGACTGTGTGTGTTTGTGTGTGTAGGCGAATGGCTAAGTGAGTATATCAACGAATAGATAACCATGTCATAAACTAGATTGAGCTATCGACACGACGACTATCGATTGGCAATCAAACCATGTGCTCAACCATTAGATTGTTAGAAATGACATGATTTCAGTTAGATGTTAGCAGAATTATAGACAACTATTGGCATATAAAGAGCGGCTTACTATAACTGACAAACAAGTTAGAGACAGAGAAAGGGAGATAGAGAAAGAGAAAGAGAATGAAAGATATATGAGTCACTATTGTGATATGTAGACAGAGTGAAAAACTCTTTAATCTTTAAATAGTTCAATCAATTTTGAACATTAGTATTTACTTAGCAAAATGAGAGCAAACACTTTCCTTGAATGAACAAGTTTTTATCAGAGCTGCAACAAACATTAAATTTTTTATATTATTTTTTTTTTTTAAATAATTATTTAAATTATTATTAGTATTTTTTCTAAGCAATTTTTTATCATTATTTTTATTAGAATTTGTAATTTGTATTTTAATTTTATTGATGCTTTTCATTTTAGATTTTTATTATATTTTTATTTTAACAATATTTCTATTTTTATTATATGTTTCCATTTTTTCATTGACATGTTCATTGACATGTTCATTAAAAATTTCATTATTATTTTCATTATTTTATATTATTCTTAATATTATTTCATTGTTCATCCAAATTTTTGACTATTATAATTTAATTGATATTTTCATTAATAATTTAATTGATATTTTTATTATTAATTTTAGTAATATTATCATTAACATTTTTTTATTATTTTTTTTAATAATTATTTAAATTATTATTAGTATTTTTTCTAAGCAATTTTTTATCATTATTTTTTTTTATTAGAATTTGTAATTTGTATTTTAATTTCATTGATGCTTTTCGTTTTAGATTTTTCTTACATTTTTATTTTAACGATATTTTTATTTTTATTAAATATTTTCATTAATTTCAATTTCATTGACATGTTCTTTAAAAATTTCATTATTATTTTCATTATTTAATATTATTTATTAATATTATTAATATTATTTCAACGCTCATCCAAATTTTTGACTATTATAATTTAATTGATATTTTCATTAATAATTTAATTGATATTTTTATTATTAATTTCAGTAATATTATCACAAAAATTTTTATTCAGTTGATATTTTCACAGATATCAAATATTTTAATTTTATTAAAATTTGAATTCATAATTCATTGATATTTTCATTATCAATTTTATCATTAAAATTATTATTAAAACTGGCTTTAATATTTTCATTAATATTTGCATTAATAATTGCATTAATCTTTTTATTAATAATTTCATTAATATTTTGCATTATTTTCATTAATAATTGTATTAATATTTGTATTAATATTTTTATTAATATTTCCATGAATATTTTTATTAATATTTGCATTAATAATTGCATTAATATTTTCATTAATATTTGCATTAATAATTGCATTAATATTTTCATTAATAATTGCATTAATATTTTCATTAATAATTGTATTAATATTTCCATGAATATTTTTATTAATATTTGCATTAATAATTGCATTAATATTTTCATTAATATTTGCATTAATAATTGCATTAAAAATTGCATTAATATTTGCATGAATATTTGCATTATTATTTTCATTAATATTTTCATTAATAATTGCATTAATATTTGCATTAATAATTGCATTAATATTTTCATTAATATTTGCATTAATAATTGCATTAATATTTTTATTAATAATTGCATTAATATTTTCATTAATAATTGCATTATTATTTGCATAAATATTTTCATTAATATTTGCATTAATATTTTCATTAATAATTGCATTATTATTTGCATAAATATTTTCATTAATATTTTCATTAATATTTTCATTAATAATTGCATTAATATTTTCATTAAAATTTTTATTAATATTTGCATTCATATTTTCATTAATAATTGCATTATTATTTGCATAAATAGTTTCATTAATATTTTCATTAATAATTGCATTAATATTTTCATTAAAAATTGCATTAATAGTTTCATTAATAATTGCATTAATATTTTCATTAATAATTGCATTATTATTTGCATAAATATTTTCATTAATATTTGCATTAATATTTTCATTAATAATTGCATTAATATTTTCATTAATATTTTCATTAATATTTGCATTAAGAATTGCATTAAAAATTGCATTAATATTTGCTTTAATAATTGCATTATTATTTGCATTAATATTTTCATTAATAATTGCATTAATATTTTTATTAATAATTGCATTAATATTTTCATTAATAATTCCATTAATATTTTCATTAATAATTGCATTAATATTTCCATAAATATTTTCATTAATATTTGCATTAAGAATTGCATTAAAAATGCATTAATATTTACTTTAATAATTGCATTATTATTTGCATTAATATTTTCATTATTTTGCTCATTATTTCTACTATTAAATTCACAAATACAAAAAAAAATGTCTGGAAGAATACTTCAAGTTTTTTTTTTTTAACTCTTCTGCTGTATGAAAGTAAAATCAATGAAACTTTAACCTTTAATAAGCGTATTAAAAGCTAGTCTATGTTGTATAGTGTATAGTATAGTGTATGGTATGATGTATATTATAGACTTGTATTTATTTATTTAATAGTCATTGAGCCTAAGTGATTGATAGTCATGATTGATTGAAGAGGCATGCATGTGATATGTTAAATCAATTCTAATACCAAGAAAAAAAAAAAAAAAAAATACACACACACACATAGAAATCAAACATGGTAAATCTCAATAGATTTCGTCTGTCTTCCACTTTCTCTCTCTCTCTCTTTCTCTTTTCTCTTTCTTTGTGGTAAAAGAAAATGTTTGCGATTTGGATTTTGATTAATGGAAATATTAATTTGATACAAGAATTTATTAAGCATTAATTGCATTGCAAGTGCTCATTGATTATAAGCAGTATAAGTCAGAGTGAGAGTGAGTGCGAGAGTGAGTGTATGTGAGAGAGAAATGACTATTCATGTTTCTCTGCATAATGCATAGAGCGAGACCCCAGAAAAAAAAAAAAATAAAAATAAAATAAAGTCAAATCAAATGCTAAAAATCTGGCATGTGGCATAAATGTAGCATTTGATACCCAAGAGACATGCATTTGCGCCTCTGCCTGTGTGTGTATGCGTGTCTGTGTTTGTGCAACAAGTTGGGGCAAGTGCGTCATATTAGAAAAAAAACAAAAAAAAAACGACAATTGAGTGTCGAGCAAAAAAAAAAATGAAACACAACATAGAAACAAATAAAAGCGCAGCTGTTGCTCACGAGTATCAAGCGTATCCCTTGAGAAAGTGATGAGCTCAGCGTATTAAATATACATAGAGAAAGAGAGAGAGAGAGAGAGAGACAGTGTGTGTGTGTGTGTGTGTGTGTGTGTGTATATGTGTTTGTTACGCCCACATAATTAACACTTTGCTTGCTTGATGAATAAATATTTAGCATGTGTATACAAAATGCGAGCTGCGTACTATGCTTCAAGCAAAATAACAAAGACCAAGAGTAGCAAAAAAAAAAAAAATAATATATATATATATATATCGTATATAGAAACATTTTATATAACATGCTACAAATAATAGTAGTTTGTAGTAGTACAACTTGATGTGGCAACAATGAACAAAATCATATACACACACACATACACATACAACATGCCCCACTTAAAGTCAGCTCAATGCTGTTGCTGTTGCTGTTGCTGTTATTGTTGCTCAAGCAACGCCTTCGTCTAGTCTAATCATTGATTAGTCTGCCCCTTAGCCTGGTCTTTCTAGCTGCCAATCAACGATGCTACCGACTGAAGCATGCAACTGCCACAAGTTTATACAAGCAATCACACACACACATACACACACATATATATATAGACACATGTATGTTACATGCTGGCATATCATAATAGGCAGCATGTAAGTACAGCATAAGAAAATTGCAGTTAACTTTGTTAAGCTTAGAATTGCTCAATACTCTATAGAGACTATGACTATCTACTATGCATAGCAGGCTATATATATATATATATATATATATCTGCTTATTTTATTTATTTTTTTTTTTGCTTTAATTCTAGCAAAAATATTTGTGTATTTTTTTTTTTTATCAATAAATTGCCAGTGAGCAAATTTCATTAGTTTTGCCATTGGACTTTGTCAGAAAAAAAAAATCCTTGAATAAAGCAAATGTTGTCGATTAAACCAAAGTTTTGAAATGTTTGAAGAGTGTGAAGTGCAGAGAGAGAGAGGGAGTGAGAGACCAAGAAATTGTCGACCACAGGCTCAGACATACTCGTAGATATATGCCTCCTCTTATCCGCAACACATTCACATTGTACAACAAGCAAAGGCAACCACCACATGGGCGACCCACACACACACACACACACAGACATAGACATAGACATGAGAATTCACATTTCAGCTAGTCGCTTTCGTCTATTGGCTTAACAAAATACTAGCCAAGAAAACTGAAATTGAGACTGTGACTGAGACTGAGACTGGAACCTAACAACGAACTGTTCAAAAAAAAAAAAAAAAATGAAACCGCATTGAACCGCAACGCATTACACTGAACCGAAGCGAACCGAACCGAAAGCAAAGCGAAGCATCACCATCACGAATGGAAACCGAATCCTTGTCCGGCTATCAAAAAATTTGAACCACATGCGTTGCATTTGCACAATTTGTTTTTTTTTTTTTTTGGGGGTGGGATTTTCCTTCCTTTCATTCACTCTTACACTTTCTCTATGCTCAACGTTTTTTTTTTTTTTTTTTTGCAGTTTTTGGCCTGTCAGTTGCAGCGAACTGTAT
This sequence comes from Zaprionus obscuricornis, assembly GCA_037044475.1. NCBI lineage: Eukaryota > Metazoa > Arthropoda > Insecta > Diptera > Drosophilidae > Zaprionus > Zaprionus obscuricornis. Next base: position 211 of record JBAMBR010004531.1, on the reverse strand, counting down.
GGCAGTTTCCGGCCACGACTTTCGACTTACTATAAGGCTTTAGCCGCAAAATATTTCTCTTTTGTATTTGTATTTGTATTTTTTGTGCAGGATGCGGACAATGGGCACTCAAAAAAAAAAAATGTATAGAAGAAGCATTGAAGCAGGCTTCAAAGGCAGCTGTGTAACATAGCTACACAAAATAGTTTCAATGATCACTTGTAATATTAGA
>JBAMBR010004528.1:0-15957 GCA_037044475.1 Zaprionus obscuricornis | reverse complement strand
TAACCCAAAGAAATGATTGTCCTGTGTAAAGTAAAGGAAAATTAGAAAATTTTTATAGTCGGAGAATTATTCGAACTTACTTCAAGGTTTGAACTGCCAATTGATTGTCATAACGTTTTTCAGCTGCGGGCAGCTTCTCGAATTGGGTTAAGCAAGGATGTATACGATGATAATCATCACGATGTTCGCCCCATGACCAACCAGCATCAATTTTATTCAATGCCCACATTTCGTGTATATTCTCAGCGAGTTTCTCTTTTATCTGATCCACAGAGCTGGGCAATGAGACGCCTGTAGTGTCCACAGGCTTTGGCACAAACGGCGTATCGTCTTCGATGAGCCAAGGGCCGGCTAGCACATTTTTGCTTAGATTACCGAAATAAAAGCAGGGATCCAGACTCAAAACCTGATGTGGCATCAGACATTGTACTAGAGCCGAGAAACCCATGGGCGGGGCATACTTCAAGCGACCATGATCACCGCCAAAGAGGAAACGGCAACTTAGCTTTGATGAGCAACTCATTACGGGGAAGAACATGCCATCCAAATTGAAATCTCTGAAGCAACCACGCACCTTGGCACCATTAAAGGTAAAAGTGATGACGGGCACCGAAAGATCGATGGCAACACCAACAACATCACCTTTGCGGATGTAGGGCTCCTCGGGTAGAGAATCAACGACAAGAGTTTTACGTCCACCCGTCCATAAAAAGGCACCGTCAAAGCCAAAGGAATATAAATCATCACCGACACCGTTGCCTCCCCATTTCTTACCACCTCCTGGATAGGGAACATAGCCGGAAGTGTTAGCCCAACCGATGCGTAAATGTGGCATAATATGCGTCGTCTGTTCAATGTGATCCATGGTCACCTCAAAATACCATTTCTGATACATAGAAGAGCCATCAACGCGTCCAACAAAAATATTTGGCCGAATGCTAGCTACATGATCGACGAGCAGCGTTTGTAGCAATAGATTCTTGCCGGGAAGCAAAAAATCGCAGATATTATTCTGTGACGAACGTACTGCAACTCCATTACCAACACACAGAGAGCAGAGGACATCGAGAACCTTAGGATCTCTGCCATGTTTCTCTAGCAGTGATATTATAACTTTAATATGCTCATCACGCATCATATTCAGGGCTTCGGGTGAATCAATGAGCACACAATGAAGTACATCCAACATGCCAGAACCTTCGCTGGATGCCTGCGAGCCCAGACGTGAGAAGAGCCAATTGAGACGATTGCTATTGGCAAATTGAGCACAATTCGTATGGTTGCCCTTGATAATGGCAGCCAAAAGTTGATAGAGATATGTTGAGATAAGATCCCAACTTTGACCAGTTTCGTCGCCAGCAAGAAAACTGGCCAAAAAGCCCTGTGAGGTAATTATGTTGATTTTATCAATAGCCTCGAGTATAAGATTGAGTACGCCTTCCTCCTGAAACAGATCCTGACGATTTCTCAAGGCACGGAAACGATTTTGTTTCTCCTCATGTTCTAAGAGTAAAAGAAAATGAAAATATTATAAAAAGAAACTATAAATAAATTGAAAAAGTTGAGATTTACCCATATCATCTTCTGGTTGAGAGAAATAATTTATTAAATCCTCAAGGCACATGACCATTTCATTAAGATTAACTTTTTGAAAGAATATCGAATGACGACGATTGGATTGTAAAGTTTCCAGGGCGCTGTAGAAGTGAAGAAATGTATTAGAAGACGCAATTACTGTTGTTATATTATATTTGTATTACTTACGTGATAAACTGGGTAAAGAGACTGCTGCATTTACGAATGACACGCGCTGTCTTCGATTCTTCCTCTTGCGAACGAGAGAAATCAAGGCAATCGTCCATTTTACCTTCCTCATGGAGTATAGCTTGTTTCTCTTCAACTTTACCAACACCCTTCTTTTTGGTCTCATAACTCTTGTAACTGAGCCATAGACTTGATTCACAATGTTGTACGATGACAGTGGTATCACCGTATTTAATGATCGGAGAACCGATCACTTCTAAATCTTTATCTTCGAGCACTTTCTTTTCATCGTCTTTTTCTTGCCTCAGGCAGAAAGTCGTCGTTGCAATCGATGCTTCCTCTTTCTTAACAAGAATCAGCTCGTTGCTTTCGTTGACGCCCAAATAGCGTCCCGTTGTTATATGACGTATACGCATCGGATGGTACCAGTTTATAAATCCTCCCGTCCACTTCGTACGCGCCAATTCCAGGCGCCAAAGCGAACGTGCCTGGGCCATCACTACGCCTCCCTCGTATATGACAATGCTGTGAAATGTTTGAGAAATTTATTATTTAAAGTTAAGTGATAAATTGATATAGAGTATGGGATATTACTTTTGACCTGCTTCACGACCCCAGGTGCTCGGTATGGTCAGGCACTCGTCGCCGCCGTGAAAGAAACGTAAAACGTCTCCACCAAATACGTAACCGACATATTTCATACGTGATATACCCGTACCATAAGGCTGCACAGACCAATGGGTCACATGGAAGCTAGCATTCACAATGGACTGTTCGTTTTCCTTGGTTGTATGCAGATATCGTTCGGTGGCAACAGATACCAAAATTAAATCATCACCGACACGAACTTTTTCACCTTCAGAACGTTGTTTGCTAGCGGGATGAACGGTCCACCAACAGGCTTCACCCTGACTATGCTCCTGAAGACCCACATCAAATGATAGTTTATCATTCGATGAGGATGTCGACAAGCAAGCCAGGTACTGCAAATAAATAAATAAATTTTAGTTAGTTAACGTTTCTGTAAAGTGTTGTAAAGAGAGATTTATATTTACCATATCACTGTTGTGATGCCGCAGTAGTATAGCATTGCCGTATAGTAGGGTTCTATGGCCAGATCCAGTACCTTTACCCTGTAGATTATCCAATGAAATAAATTAGAGAATGCAAAGCATACAATAATAACACAGGCAGGCTGGAAATTAGAGCTGTAAAACTATCGTTATTACTATTGCGAAGTGAATTAAGATTTAAAGTATAATTAACTATATTATTAGGTATAATCTATAAGATAGTTTAACGATAGTTGTACAGCTCGACTTTAACTAAGGATTTGCATGGTTTTCTATGCAACAACAATCGATGTAAGAGAGAGAAAAAAAATAACATACAAAAAGTAAAAGTAAACAACAGGTTCAAGTAAATATGTAAATGAGGCCATTCCAAAATAAATTCCATTCATAAAAAAAATATAAATAAAAATTAAGTACAGTTGAGTCGTGTATTGGAAGTTAATTGAACGAACGGAACGGAACTCGATTTGAAATTTCGATTAAATTTGTTTATCAATTGTTGTTGTTTTTTTTTTTATGTCAATGTGAGAATTGGTTAATGATGAACGAACGAACTGTAATTTTATTTTATTCACTGAATCTACGGCCTGATATTGCCACAAATCGTAGAAAACACATTTACACAGAGAGAATTATAAAATAGAGAGAAAGAGAGACAATGTTACGCATCTTATAAGCCTAAAAAAAATAATACTAACAATAGATTAGATTTGCTGAAAGCTTCGAGCTAGACGAGAGACAGAGAAGCACAAGTAGCGATAATAGCAACAATAATAATAATGGTAATAATAATACTAAAAACTAAAGACTACAAAATAGAGTTGTAACACCCTCAAAGAAAAAAAGAATAAGAGTGTGAGATAGACAGAGAATAGAATAGTAAAATAGATAAAGATATAGATATAAAAGAGAAAGAAGCGCGATTTTAAGTTAAAACCAAAAGATAAAGATAAAGTAAGAAAAATTAGATATTGTAGATACCATTATATAGAACATTCTTTATACTTACAACTTGACTATCCTGTACGGGTTTTTATATGTATAAGAAAAAATTTTGAAAAAATACGGAAAAATTTATAGATTACAATTTGTGTAATAAGAGAAATGAAATAAAAAGAGAGAATATGGAGGCAGAGAACATGCAGAGACAGCGACAAAATTTAAGGCACATTGAGCAAGGAAGTAAAAATTGTTATATATAATTTTTATTTTTATGACTTCAGGAAAGATAAGAAAAAGGAGAGAGAGAAAGTGGAAAATGTTGAAAAAAGCTTAGAGAACATACTAAATAAAAGGTAAGGAAAACTTGGATATTCTTAAAAGTGGAAAATGTTTTTAAGGTTTTCTTTTTTCTCTTTGTTTATTTTTGGTATTTAAATTTTATTGGTTTTCTATAGTTACTACTTATATATGTATGTATATACATATATGTATATGCATGTATTGTTTGGATATATAGTGGAAAGAATATTTTAATATTCACTGCAGGATTGCATTGCACATGCTTAAAAACCAGTTGAAAAAAAAATATTGAAATTGAACATAAGTTGATTAAATTTGAAAGTACTTACAGTCTCTGATCCAGCTGCTGTCACCAATTCCTGTAAAGCGCGTACAGACAACGCTTGCTCAATGACGAAAACGCATTGAGATAAATCGGGCGGTATATTTTTATCGGCAATATTTTCAAGAAAACAATGACGATTACCAAATCCCTCGGCGGCCAGACAGACACGTTCGCCCGTTGCTGTACAGGATAACGTGACCATATCTTCCTGTAGTGGATAAAGAGAGAGAGAGAGAGAATGAGAGAAAGTGAAAACATTACATTAATAAGAGTTTCAGAATTGAAGACAAAACATAGACTAAATACCAATTGGCAATTGGTTAGCCGAAACGCCCGTAATGGTCAGTCAACCAAAAGCTATGCACACCCATACACTCACACACCAATAGACATGCCTACACCCACAATGACACACAAACACACACACACACACACTGACGCACACATATATCGATATAGAGGCACATTCAAAATTGATGAGGATGGCAACCATGTTTTGGAGTCGCCTGCTCAACCACTTGCCAAGTCAGTTGGGATTGTGGCCAAAATTGTTGTGTATTTGTATATATATGTGTACAACTATATATAGTACGTGTGTGTGTGTATATATAAGTGTGCGTGCGTGTGTAGTCAAAGTTAAATGAACGGTAATGGATTTCGAATCGAGCAATTTACATAATTTAAATGGAAAGCGTAGAGCAGCACAGCACATGATTCTCTATACTCGATACTCGGATTCTATCATCTACTACTACTACCACTATTAGTACTACAACTACTATGTGGTCCTCCTATAGCAGAATTTTGTTCGTATGTCCGGGCATGCTGGCTGCGAGCCTAAAACTATTTAAAAATGAAATACAACCCACATACATGACCATGTATTAGAGGATTGTGCAACGTTTCATGAATCAATTTGCATTTGACCTAAACGTCAGTTGGCCAAGTGTTTTGCCAACTTTGCATTTTAGCCACTTGATAGCTGCCAATTGTTACTTCCAGCAAACGATAGCAAAGTTCTATTTTGTCTGTTGAGATTTGCATAGTTTGCATGTGTGAAATGAGTGAGATAGAGCAATAGAGAGAGGAAGATAGACAGAAAGAGAGAGCGAGAGAGAGAAGGAGAAGAATGTGCAAGATGTGTTTTAAATGCATAAATTTGAATTAAATAAAACTTATTAAATTTCTATACAATTTATTTGTAAAGAAAAATCGAAAATAAATTTAATTTAAAGTCAATTTCAATGATTTTCAGTTATGCGCAGCCAATAAATAAATACAAAAGAATTTTTTTTTTCTATTGTTCAACTTCAATTTTTCATATTACAATAAAAAATAAATTGATTGCAAGATTTACTTTTTAATAATAATATAATATACGTCAAAAAATAAATTGAAGTTGTATTTTTATAAAGATTTTAAATGAAAATAATCAATTTATTATTTTTATTTAAAAAATATTGAGAAAATTTTGAGATAAAATTGAAATATTTTAAGTGATTTGTAAAATTCTTATTTAACATTTTGAAATAAATTCCATTAAAATAAAATGATATCTCTAATTTTTCATATTCTCGTGTTCCTTATGTTTACTACAAGTCTGTTGTCACATGGGCATAACTATAAATTTGATAAAATTACTGTTAAGTTAAACTTGAAGGCTAAAGAGCATTGAAAGCAAGGCAGAAGAAAGCGTTCCCCAGACGTAACTGTCCCCGTGCAACTCCCAAACCCCAAAAGCATTTCCCATAGAAAAGCAAAAAAAAAAACAAAAGGAAAGGAAAGAGCAGAAAATATGGCAGCAATAGGTAAACAGTTATTTGAGCCTATGTTTTGGGCTATATTTATTGAATTTGACGGTAAACAGTTGGCTGGCAGCTACGAGTTACTGGCCAGCCCACTGCGGGCTACGAAATAGATAGGATATCCATGCTGATAAACCAGCCGCTTGATTCACTGGTTTGGGCAGGGGCGGCAGCAGCACAATGTTTATTTATTGCAGCAAGGTGCCAAATGCTGACCTCGTTGGCCCCCAAGCAGGGACCTTCAAAGACGTCTTTCTCTCACACTAACCTTGGACTGGCCAGAGGCCCTGCCAAATGCTATTTATTTATCTGTGTGCACACTTAAATACAAACATACACGCACACATGCCGAATGTGTGTGTGTGTGTATGTGTGTGTGTACATAACTATATCTGTATATTTACACATAATGACTGTCATTTTCGATGCCAGGTGTAGGCATTGATATATTGATGCATTTGTCAGCAACGCGATGTGTTCATCTGGTGTCCTTTTGCTCCTATTTGCTAGATGTAAAGTGAGCCAAACAAATCTGTTGAAAGCTTTAAACTCTAACGTGATTGAAATTGTGATCTGACTTTTTGTGTCTATTTATTGGCAGCCATAAAGAGAAAGTTACCAGCGGCATGGATAAAGTTACAGCATCACAAGACACCAGCACAAGGACCATAAATAAATGCAATACAATTCCATATACATATACACACACACACATATGTATATATAATATAGATATACCCTTTATAGAGTATACTTCTTTTAGCTGTCTCTAGACAAATGTCTTGCATCGTTAGACAGTCAGTTGGGTGTCTCTGTAGGTGAGAATGAGTGTGTGTATATGTGTGCTTTATGATAGCAATTGTGTGAAATCCCCGTTATATTTTATTGACTGAACGTAATTGATTTTAGATGATTTCGTTTCTCCCTTTGCCTTACACATAAACACATAAACATACCAACATACAGACATATATGATAAATACCAATATATAAAATATATACATATAGAATTATTGGTTGCTTGGTTGGTTGGATGGTTAGTACTTACCGTTCTCAGGAATGAAACATCATCCTGCTCGGAGCCACCTTCCGCTTCAGCCATTTTGCTGGGTAACGCAACGACTGCAGCGCCCAATCAATATTATTATTCAATTGTTCGAAGTATTTCGAATATTTGTTTATTTTGCCCTGGTAACTCAAACAGGTCTTTTATCTTTTACGCCAGCAAAAAATTTATAAAAAAAAAAATAACAAAACAAGAAATTTATATTTATCGATGGGTGTTTACGCTGATACATTAGATTATATTATTATTTCACTTTTCAGATAATCACAATTAAGTATAAATACATTTCTATCATTTAAGACTGTGTTCAATTTATAGTTCAGCTAGTTTTACTTAATTTTAGCTCACTTTTTATATAGTTTTAAAATAATTATTTAACAAGTATAAATAGTCAATGAAACTGTTGATCATTATATAGCGCAGATTTGTAGTTTAAGTTTCTCGATTTTTCTAAACAAATATCAAAAGTAATAAAATCTTTCATTCTATATATTATTACTCATGTTCTCAAGTTGTATTTATTTTCAACATTTTTTCAACGCAGCCATGAAAAAATACTAATAAAAAATACTAGATAATTATTGAGCATTAAATTCTTATTATATTCTGTTCCAAAAGAAACATAAAAACTGAAAAGCACACTTAATGATTAAAATGCGCGCATTTAGTTTACAAATCTCAAGTAAAATTAAATTTCTGTTTACATTGAAACGATTTCATTAATTGATTGATTAATTCTCTCGTGATGTAAACAGAAATTTAATTTTACTTGAGATTTGTAAACTAAATGCGCGCATTTTAATCATTAAGTGTGCTTTTCAGTTTTTATGTTTCTTTTGGAACAGAATATAATAAGAATTTAATGCTCAATAATTATCTAGTATTTTTTATTAGTATTTTTTCATGGCTGCGTTGAAAAAATGTTGAAAATAAATACAACTTGAGAACATGAGTAATAATATATAGAATGAAAGATTTTATTACTTTTGATATTTGTTTAGAAAAATCGAGAAACTTAAACTACAAATCTGCGCTATATAATGATCAACAGTTTCATTGACTATTTATACTTGTTAAATAATTATTTTAAAACTATATAAAAAGTGAGCTAAAATTAAGTAAAACTAGCTGAACTATAAATTGAACACAGTCTTAAATGATAGAAATGTATTTATACTTAATTGTGATTATCTGAAAAGTGAAATAATAATATAATCTAATGTATCAGCGTAAACACCCATCGATAAATATAAATTTCTTGTTTTGTTATTTTTTTTTTTATAAATTTTTTGCTGGCGTAAAAGATAAAAGACCTGTTTGAGTTACCAGGGCAAAATAAACAAATATTCGAAATACTTCGAACAATTGAATAATAATATTGATTGGGCGCTGCAGTCGTTGCGTTACCCAGCAAAATGGCTGAAGCGGAAGGTGGCTCCGAGCAGGATGATGTTTCATTCCTGAGAACGGTAAGTACTAACCATCCAACCAACCAAGCAACCAATAATTCTATATGTATATATTTTATATATTGGTATTTATCATATATGTCTGTATGTTGGTATGTTTATGTGTTTATGTGTAAGGCAAAGGGAGAAACGAAATCATCTAAAATCAATTACGTTCAGTCAATAAAATATAACGGGGATTTCACACAATTGCTATCATAAAGCACACATATACACACACTCATTCTCACCTACAGAGACACCCAACTGACTGTCTAACGATGCAAGACATTTGTCTAGAGACAGCTAAAAGAAGTATACTCTATAAAGGGTATATCTATATTATATATACATATGTGTGTGTGTGTATATGTATATGGAATTGTATTGCATTTATTTATGGTCCTTGTGCTGGTGTCTTGTGATGCTGTAACTTTATCCATGCCGCTGGTAACTTTCTCTTTATGGCTGCCAATAAATAGACACAAAAAGTCAGATCACAATTTCAATCACGTTAGAGTTTAAAGCTTTCAACAGATTTGTTTGGCTCACTTTACATCTAGCAAATAGGAGCAAAAGGACACCAGATGAACACATCGCGTTGCTGACAAATGCATCAATATATCAATGCCTACACCTGGCATCGAAAATGACAGTCATTATGTGTAAATATACAGATATAGTTATGTACACACACACATACACACACACACACATTCGGCATGTGTGCGTGTATGTTTGTATTTAAGTGTGCACACAGATAAATAAATAGCATTTGGCAGGGCCTCTGGCCAGTCCAAGGTTAGTGTGAGAGAAAGACATCTTTGAAGGTCCCTGCTTGGGGGCCAACGAGGTCAGCATTTGGCACCTTGCTGCAATAAATAAACATTGTGCTGCTGCCGCCCCTGCCCAAACCAGTGAATCAAGCGGCTGGTTTATCAGCATGGATATCCTATCTATTTCGTAGCCCGCAGTGGGCTGGCCAGTAACTCGTAGCTGCCAGCCAACTGTTTACCGTCAAATTCAATAAATATAGCCCAAAACATAGGCTCAAATAACTGTTTACCTATTGCTGCCATATTTTCTGCTCTTTCCTTTCCTTTTGTTTTTTTTTTTGCTTTTCTATGGGAAATGCTTTTGGGGTTTGGGAGTTGCACGGGGACAGTTACGTCTGGGGAACGCTTTCTTCTGCCTTGCTTTCAATGCTCTTTAGCCTTCAAGTTTAACTTAACAGTAATTTTATCAAATTTATAGTTATGCCCATGTGACAACAGACTTGTAGTAAACATAAGGAACACGAGAATATGAAAAATTAGAGATATCATTTTATTTTAATGGAATTTATTTCAAAATGTTAAATAAGAATTTTACAAATCACTTAAAATATTTCAATTTTATCTCAAAATTTTCTCAATATTTTTTAAATAAAAATAATAAATTGATTATTTTTATTTAAAATCTTTATAAAAATACAACTTCAATTTATTTTTTGACGTATATTATATTATTATTAAAAAGTAAATCTTGCAATCAATTTATTTTTTATTGTAATATGAAAAATTGAAGTTGAACAATAGAAAAAAAAAATTCTTTTGTATTTATTTATTGGCTGCGCATAACTGAAAATCATTGAAATTGACTTTAAATTAAATTTATTTTCGATTTTTCTTTACAAATAAATTGTATAGAAATTTAATAAGTTTTATTTAATTCAAATTTATGCATTTAAAACACATCTTGCACATTCTTCTCCTTCTCTCTCTCGCTCTCTCTTTCTGTCTATCTCCCTCTCTCTATTGCTCTATCTCACTCATTTCACACATGCAAACTATGCAAATCTCAACAGACAAAATAGAACTTTGCTATCGTTTGCTGGAAGTAACAATTGGCAGCTATCAAGTGGCTAAAATGCAAAGTTGGCAAAACACTTGGCCAACTGACGTTTAGGTCAAATGCAAATTGATTCATGAAACGTTGCACAATCCTCTAATACATGGTCATGTATGTGGGTTGTATTTCATTTTTAAATAGTTTTAGGCTCGCAGCCAGCATGCCCGGACATACGAACAAAATTCTGCTATAGGAGGACCACATAGTAGTTGTAGTACTAATAGTGGTAGTAGTAGTAGATGATAGAATCCGAGTATCGAGTATAGAGAATCATGTGCTGTGCTGCTCTACGCTTTCCATTTAAATTATGTAAATTGCTCGATTCGAAATCCATTACCGTTCATTTAACTTTGACTACACACGCACGCACACTTACATATACACACACACACATACTATATATAGTTGTACACATATATATACAAATACACAACAATTTTGGCCACAATCCCAACTGACTTGGCAAGTGGTTGAGCAGGCGACTCCAAAACATGGTTGCCATCCTCATCAATTTTGAATGTGCCTCTATATCGATATATGCGTGCGTCAGTGTGTGTGTGTGTGTGTCATTGTGGGTGTAGGTATTTCTATTGGTGTGTGAGTGTATGGGTGTGCATAGCTTTTGGTTGACTGACCATTACGGGCGTTTCGGCTAACCAATTGCCAATTGGTATTTAGTCTATGTTTTGTCTTCAATTCTGAAACTCTTATTAATGTAATGTTTTCACTTTCTCTCATTCTCTCTCTCTCTCTCTTTATCCACTACAGGAAGATATGGTCACGTTATCCTGTACAGCAACGGGCGAACGTGTCTGTCTGGCCGCCGAGGGATTTGGTAATCGTCATTGTTTTCTTGAAAATATTGCCGATAAAAATATACCGCCCGATTTATCTCAATGCGTTTTCGTCATTGAGCAAGCGTTGTCTGTACGCGCTTTACAGGAATTGGTGACAGCAGCTGGATCAGAGACTGTAAGTACTTTCAAATTTAATCAACTTATGTTCAATTTCAATATTTTTTTTTCAACTGGTTTTTAAGCATGTGCAATGCAATCCTGCAGTGAATATTAAAATATTCTTTCCACTATATATCCAAACAATACATGCATATATATGTATATACATATATAAGTAGTAACTATAGAAAACCAATAAAATTTAAATACCAAAAATAAACAAAAAGAAAAAACAAAACCTTAAAAACATTTTCCACTTTTAAGAATATCCAAGTTTTCCTTACCTTTTATTTAGTATGTTCTCTAAGCTTCTTTCAACATTTTCCACTTTCTCTCTCTCCTTTTTCTTATCTTTCCTGAAGTCATAAAAATAAAAATTATATATAACAATTTTTACTTCCTTGCTCAATGTGCCTTAAATTTTGTCGCTGTCTCTGCATGTTCTCTGCCTCCATATTCTCTCTTTTTATTTCATTTCTCTTATTACACAAATTGTAATCTATAAATTTTTCCGTATTTTTCAAAATTTTTTCTTATACATATAAAAACCTGCTATATAATGGTATCTACAATATCTAATTTTTTCTTACTTTATCTTTATCTTTTGGTTTTAACTTAAAATCGCGCTTCTTTCTCTTTTATATCTATATCTTTATCTATATTACTATTCTATTCTCTGTCTATCTCACACTCTTATTCTTTTTTTCTTTGAGGGTGTTACAACTCTATTTTGTAGTCTTTAATTTTTAGTATTATTATTACCATTATTATTATTGTTGCTATTATCGCTACTTGTGCTTCTCTGTCTCTCGTCTAGCTCGAAGCTTTCAGCAAATCTAATCTATTGTTAGTAATATTTTTTTTAGGCTTTTAAGATGCGTAACATTGTCTCTCTTTCTCTCTATTTTATAATTCTCTCTGTGTAAATGTGTTTTCTACGATTTGTGGCAATATCAGGCCGTAGATTCAGTGAATAAAATAAAATTACAGTTCGTTCGTTCATCATTAACCAATTCTCACATTGACATAAAAAAAAAAACAACAACAATTGATAAACAAATTTAACTCGTACTTACCCTTCAAATCGAGTTCCGTTCCGTTCGTTCAATTAACTTCCAATACACGACTCAACTGTACTTAATTTTTATTTATATTTTTTTTATGAATGGAATTTATTTTGGAATGGCCTCATTTACATATTTACTTGAACCTGTTGTTTACTTTTACTTTTTGTATGTTATTTTTTTTCTCTCTCTTACATCGATTGTTGTTGCATAGAAAACCATGCAAATCCTTAGTTAAAGTCGAGCTGTACAACTATCGTTAAACTATCTTATAGATTATACCTAATAATATAGTTAATTATACTTTAAATCTTAATTCACTTCGCAATAGTAATAACGATAGTTTTACAGCTCTAATTTCCAGCCTGCCTGTGTTATTATTGTATGCTTTTCATTTTCTAATTTATTTCATTTGATAATCTACAGGGTAAAGGTACTGGATCTGGCCATAGAACCCTACTATACGGCAATGCTATACTACTGCGGCATCACAACAGTGATATGGTATATATAAATCTCTCTTTACTCTTACACACTTTACAGAAACGTTAACTAACTAAAATTTATTTATTTATTTGCAGTACCTGGCTTGCTTGTCGACATCCTCATCGAATGATAAACTATCATTTGATGTGGGTCTTCAGGAGCATAGTCAGGGTGAAGCCTGTTGGTGGACCGTTCATCCCGCTAGCAAACAACGTTCTGAAGGTGAAAAAGTTCGTGTCGGTGATGATTTAATTTTGGTATCTGTTGCCACCGAACGATATCTGCATACAACCAAGGAAAACGAACAGTCCATTGTGAATGCTAGCTTCCATGTGACCCATTGGTCTGTGCAGCCTTATGGTACGGGTATATCACGTATGAAATATGTCGGTTACGTATTTGGTGGAGACGTTTTACGTTTCTTTCACGGCGGCGACGAGTGCCTGACCATACCGAGCACCTGGGGTCGTGAAGCAGGTCAAAAGTAATATCCCATACTCTATATCAATTTATCACTTAACTTTAAATAATAAATTTCTCAAACATTTCACAGCATTGTCATATACGAGGGAGGCGTAGTGATGGCCCAGGCACGTTCGCTTTGGCGCCTGGAATTGGCGCGTACGAAGTGGACGGGAGGATTTATAAACTGGTACCATCCGATGCGTATACGTCATATAACAACGGGACGCTATTTGGGCGTCAACGAAAGCAACGAGCTGATTCTTGTTAAGAAAGAGGAAGCATCGATTGCAACGACGACTTTCTGCCTGAGGCAAGAAAAAGACGATGAAAAGAAAGTGCTCGAAGATAAAGATTTAGAAGTGATCGGTTCTCCGATCATTAAATACGGTGATACCACTGTCATCGTACAACATTGTGAATCAAGTCTATGGCTCAGTTACAAGAGTTATGAGACCAAAAAGAAGGGTGTTGGTAAAGTTGAAGAGAAACAAGCTATACTCCATGAGGAAGGTAAAATGGACGATTGCCTTGATTTCTCTCGTTCGCAAGAGGAAGAATCGAAGACAGCGCGTGTCATTCGTAAATGCAGCAGTCTCTTTACCCAGTTTATCACGTAAGTAATACAAATATAATATAACAACAGTAATTGCGTCTTCTTATACATTTCTTCACTTCTACAGCGCCCTGGAAACTTTACAATCCAATCGTCGTCATTCGATATTCTTTCAAAAAGTTAATCTTAATGAAATGGTCATGTGCCTTGAGGATTTAATTAATTATTTCTCTCAACCAGAAGATGATATGGGTAAATCTCAACTTTTTCAATTTATTTATAGTTTCTTTTTATAATATTTTCATTTTTTTTCTCTTAGAACATGAGGAGAAACAAAATCGTTTCCGTGCCTTGAGAAATCGTCAGGATCTGTTTCAAGAGGAAGGCGTACTCAATCTTATACTCGAGGCTATTGATAAAATCAACATAATTACCTCACAGGGCTTTTTGGCCAGTTTTCTTGCTGGCGACGAAACTGGTCAAAGTTGGGATCTTATCTCAACATATCTCTATCAACTTTTGGCTGCCATTATCAAGGGCAACCATACGAATTGTGCTCAATTTGCCAATAGCAATCGTCTCAATTGGCTCTTCTCACGTCTGGGCTCGCAGGCATCCAGCGAAGGTTCTGGCATGTTGGATGTACTTCATTGTGTGCTCATTGATTCACCCGAAGCCCTGAATATGATGCGTGATGAGCATATTAAAGTTATAATATCACTGCTAGAGAAACATGGGAGAGATCCTAAGGTTCTCGATGTCCTCTGCTCTCTGTGTGTTGGTAATGGAGTTGCAGTACGTTCGTCACAGAATAATATCTGCGATTTTTTGCTTCCCGGCAAGAATCTATTGCTACAAACGCTGCTCGTCGATCATGTAGCTAGCATTCGGCCAAATATTTTTGTTGGACGCGTTGATGGCTCTTCTATGTATCAGAAATGGTATTTTGAGGTAACCATGGATCACATTGAACAGACGACGCATATTATGCCACATTTACGCATCGGTTGGGCTAACACTTCCGGCTATGTTCCCTATCCAGGAGGTGGTAAGAAATGGGGAGGCAACGGTGTCGGTGATGATTTATATTCCTTTGGCTTTGACGGTGCCTTTTTATGGACGGGTGGACGTAAAACTCTTGTCGTTGACTCTCTACCCGAGGAGCCCTACATCCGCAAAGGTGATGTTGTTGGTGTTGCCATCGATCTTTCGGTGCCCGTCATCACTTTTACCTTTAATGGTGCCAAGGTGCGTGGTTGCTTCAGAGATTTCAATTTGGATGGCATGTTCTTCCCCGTAATGAGTTGCTCATCAAAGCTAAGTTGCCGTTTCCTCTTTGGCGGTGATCATGGTCGCTTGAAGTATGCCCCGCCCATGGGTTTCTCGGCTCTAGTACAATGTCTGATGCCACATCAGGTTTTGAGTCTGGATCCCTGCTTTTATTTCGGTAATCTAAGCAAAAATGTGCTAGCCGGCCCTTGGCTCATCGAAGACGATACGCCGTTTGTGCCAAAGCCTGTGGACACTACAGGCGTCTCATTGCCCAGCTCTGTGGATCAGATAAAAGAGAAACTCGCTGAGAATATACACGAAATGTGGGCATTGAATAAAATTGATGCTGGTTGGTCATGGGGCGAACATCGTGATGATTATCATCGTATACATCCTTGCTTAACCCAATTCGAGAAGCTGCCCGCAGCTGAAAAACGTTATGACAATCAATTGGCAGTTCAAACCTTGAAGTAAGTTCGAATAATTCTCCGACTATAAAAATTTTCTGATTTTCCTTTACTTTACACAGGACAATCATTTCTTTGGGT